>OZ017740.1:170368676-170503676 GCA_963969285.1 Odontomyia ornata | reverse complement strand
ATGTGTCAAACGGTTCCAGGCTAGGTTCTCAGATTGACAGGGGAGGTGTTTAGTGGGTAGTCCAAGGGTATCCTCCATGGGAGTCCCACACTGCCAGACTCGGCGGGCGTAAATGCCTTCACCTCCCTATCACAAAAAAAAGCCGGAACCACCGTCATGTTTTACGGTGGCGTGCAAATTTTGCTTGTGAAGCTCTTCATTTAGTTTCCTCTAACCCGTTGTTTGCCCATCTTAGCCAAATATATTACATTTTGACTCCTTCGCATCCTTGGTAAGATATTCTTTTGTAAACATTAAGCGCTGCTTCCTATTCTTTTCCTATGTATGTATTGTAGCATTACAGCTCCTTTCGGGTCTTCGCTTAGGGATTGTTAGAGTATCTTATTATCATGACCGAATGTGTCGGCATTCCACAAGGTGATATGGTTAGTATCACGCTTTGGCCATGTGCCCCTCTACCCAGCTGCGATATATTCTGAATTTTAAACCAGCACCTATCAAACTGAACAGGCTTATAGTTTGTCCGGAGAATCACTCGAACCTAGTCTCGTTGCCTCCACCGAGACTCGAAGCAGGGACCAGGGACCTTCGCCTTACGGGATGAGTGCGATAACCACTACACCACGTGCACTTCTTATTCTTCTCCGATAGATATGGTTTTTTCTAGCCACTCATCCGTTTTCCTGGGTGCTGTTCAGACGCGGCAGCTAACCTAGGCGCACTTTATTTATGGTTTTCACGAGTTCTTCGAACCAGCCAAAGACTCTCATGATCATTTAACAAAAACATGGGGCCTTTTTTATGCTTATCCGTAACACGGGTTTCGGCTTTAAAGTGCTAAATGATGTTTTAAATTGTAGATTAACTTTCATTAAGTATATTCGCGATTTCCTGCAAATATTTCCCGGCTTTATAATGCGATATTGCTCACGGATCGCAACAGAAGTTTTTTAGGTAAATTTCTCGAGAGAAATTTACCTATTGCGGAGAGCATCATATATATATATATATATATATATATATATATATATATATATATATATATATATATATATATATATATATATATTTATATATATATATATATATATATAAATATATATATATATATATATATATATATATATATATATATATATATATATATATATATATATATATATATATATATATATATATATAAATATATATATATATATATATATATATATATATAAATATATATATATATATATATATATATATATATATATATATATATATATATATATATATATATATATATGGGATATAACGAAATTTGTGACCACGATAGAGGTTGCAGTTTTGCTTCGATTTTCACCAAATTTTCAGGAAAGGTGTATTGGGGAATTATCTCGGTTAAGTTCGTGAACCAGCAATATCGGCCGGGCAAAAACAAAATGGCGGCCATTTTAGACGAAAAATCGTGATTTCTGTTCTGACCAAAGTATAGCTCCGATTTGGATGAAATTTGGTACAAAGGTTCATTGATGTATGTGATGAATCTCACAATAAAAAATCCAAAGTCGGTACGGCAGAAACAAAATGGCGGCCGCTCAAAGGTCGAAAAACGTGCAAAATTTTGTTGTTGTAATAGTGGTCAAAGCTTTCAACAGATTTTCATGAAATTTGACAGATTGATAGAAATTATAAGTATCTAAAGAGTTACGTGAAAGAACTGGAGGTCAGGTTGCAAAAAACAAAATGGCGGCCAGGTGAAGGGCAAATTTTCAAAGGCTTTTAAAAGTCGCAATTTTAATCCGACATATATGAAATTCGGTTTCGAGATAGACATTATTTAGGCCTACAATTTTTGATATTTTGGTGATCATGCATGAGCAAATTACAAAATGGCGGCCGTTTAAATATGCATTTTTTTCAGGTTTTTGTGGCCCTCTAGCGGTCACATTTTCCAGCGGATTTTGATGAAACTTGAGATTATGGATCTCTGTACTATGTTCTTGTATTATGCAGGAAATTATTAAAATTGAATAAAAATAAAAAAGTCGAAAATTTAAAGCC
The DNA here is from genome assembly GCA_963969285.1 of Odontomyia ornata. Taxonomy (NCBI): domain Eukaryota; kingdom Metazoa; phylum Arthropoda; class Insecta; order Diptera; family Stratiomyidae; genus Odontomyia; species Odontomyia ornata. The sequence goes on along the minus strand of OZ017740.1, from coordinate 170,501,633 downwards.
TAATATTTTTAGCTGCCATTTTCTTTAAAAATTGAATTATTTTGCCCTGTCTAGAGTGAAACTCCTATTTGAACGAGATAGTACATTGATTGATGAGTTCGTAGCATACAAAGATTTAAAATAATCCAAAATCAAATGCATGCATTCAAAATGGCGGCCCCAAAGGTCAGAAGGCAAGCGCAACTCGCTATTTTAGTGCCAACTGAAATAATGAATATTTTTCATGGAAACGTTTTAAATGACTTTACTTGATAGAATTTATAAACCAGACCATTTTTAAGATATTGTAAAATCTTTTTAACAATCCCCTTAAAAAATTATAAAATCGCGACTTGTCTGTCTGTCCGTCCGTCCGCCCGTTTGTTAGTGCGTCAAAACAAGTTTTCTCGCAAACCACATGAGCTAGAATGAGGAAATTTTCTACGTAGGTCAAAAGTGGTGCCTCTTGAAATTTGCAGTGCAAGAAAATATTTTAAGGTATTTTAAGGGGGGTCTCCCCATACAGGGGGGTGGCATACAATTTTTTTTATTTCTGTAGCCCTCTAGCAGCCAAGATTCTCAACAGAACTTGAACTTGAAATTATAAGTTATTAACGCAAGTTAATTTAATTTAATTATGCAAATCGAATGACAAATAAAAAAGTCGAAAATTTACAGCTTAATATTTTTAGCAGCCGATTTCAATAAAAATCGAAATGACGGCCCTCATAGTTCAGAAAAAAATTGAAAATGTATATATTAATGGCAACGCAAGTGCTGATTAAACTTTTATGGAAATCTTTTGAAATTAACTACTCGAGCTATTTAAGCCTTTGTGTGGTTACCACTGTGAACTGTGTAAACAGCAAATGCGAGAAGGGCGAAACCGGTATTTATATGTTTACAACAATTTATTATCCGCCGATTTTCAATATGTAATCCATACGTATGCAACTCAATTTAATTAGCAAAATATTTGCGCCCCGATAAAAAGTCTCTAAGAACGAACGTGGCCATATTTTTTTTATGTTAATAAACACCCATGTGGTACTACGAAAATTGCAGAAAGAAGTTTAGTAGTAGGCAAGCCTAATTATTTTTCGAAGCTTTATGCTACATACGAGAAATTTACCTTTCCGGCTGGTGCTACCAACGGGGATTTTTTTATTAATGTCCCATATTTCACTTTTTTCGTGAATGTTCATCCGAACGCACTCAGTCGGCAACTAAACTTCTTCCCTGTATGTATAAAATTAATACATCAAACAAAGTTGTTTGTTATGAATCAGAAAAAAAAAAACGGTAAAATACGTTGTACCGGGGTATTGAAAACTGTACGAATAACCGTGACTTTAGTTTTGAGTTTTTTTTCATTTGTGATTGATATACTTCGAAATTGTTTTTTAAGCTAAGTGCAGATATGCTAAAATATATTGAAGTACAATTTTTTTTAGAAAATCAGTGTCGAAAATTTAATTATCTACAGAACTTAAGGTGACTTTGGCACTGTACGAATACCCAGGTAACTCTTCTTCTTCGTAGCACTACAGCCCCTCTCTGGCGCCACCGGTCTCCGCCCTTCGATTCTCCCGGTGAATACGTTAAAGAGCGTGGTCTTGAACTGATAACCTCGTTTCAGGCTTTTCACTACTTTTTATGCTTGTCTTGTGTTGTTTCTCGCTAGACTTACATCGATGCTTCTCATTGTTGGTCATAGTATTTTCTCTTCTTAATTTTAATTTTATTCGCTACTCTTCTGAGATTTTCATAGTGTTTTCTCTTCGTACTGGTTTTCCTACCTACGTATTCTTTACACGCCTGATTGTTTTTGTCTAACGCATTCAGACACTTATCATGGAACCAATCATTTCTCTTGCGCCGGGCTTGATGTCCGATTGTGTGTTCTGCCACGGTCTTAGTTGCCGCTTTTATTTCCACCTAAAGCTCGTTGCTTGTTTTCAGCGATGTATCTGATAGGATGGAAGCTAGCTGGTTTTTGAGGGTCTCCGTGAAATTTTTTGATGTCGAATGTTCGTAGAAGGTTGGTCTTCGCCGAATACGTTAGTTTGATTAAGTAATCATCTGAGTTGCAATTGGCTACTCAGTATGTACTGACGTCAAGTATGCTCGAGGCCCAACGTTGTTGGATCAGAACATGTTCGATTTGGTTGTGAGTGTTGCTATCCGCTAGCAGCTCATTTTGTGTATGCGTCGATGTGGGAAGCAAGTCGAACAAATGATTAGATTTCTGCTGCATGCAAAGTCAATCAGGCGCTCGCCGTTATCATTCGTTTCATCGCAGAGGCTATGTCTGCTATTCGTTTCCCGACAAGATGGCTCGTTGCCAGCTTTAGCGTTGAAATCGACCAGAACAATTTTTGTGTTGTTTGTGGGCAATGAGTCGACTAGTCTTTTCAGGTGATTATAGATAATTTCATTAGTTCCTTCGTCTTTTTCTGCGGTAGAGCGTGCCTGTTTATTGGCCAAATTTCGAAGAATTTGGCTCTTATTTTATTGAAAGAGACTATTACTATAGTAAATCATACAAGTTGGTTAACTCCAAAAAATCTTGCTCATAAATATTACAAAAATTGTTTTATTAAATAAGACTATATATGTACTCATTTTTTGCCAAAGTAAATTATATTTTTCCGTAATAAGCCGAGCTTATTTCTTTTACACTTATTTTTTATAATTCGTTAATATATATTTTTTTAACAGATTTTAATGGACGTCATTCGTGTTTTGACTACCAACTCTGCTCTTGTTGTTGCCATGACGTAAACAGATGACGTCATCAGTGTTACTAATTATCAGTCCCATACTTGTAGTAATTGTAATGAGGTCGTCATTAATGTTTTTAATTGCTAATAATTCACGTATGTTCTTGATATTTCCTATCATGATTCATTGTTTGCCATGCAACTTTGCTGATGATGCTGTTATGTATAATGTTAACACAACATGGCAACAGTAGTTAGTGAATTTAAGCGAACATGTAATAGCATTATATAAGTATGAATACTTTTCGAGAATCGCTGGGTTATGTCTTCAATCGCAGTTTTTCCATACTCTGAAAATATACATATCAAGACAGCGGACTTCAATAAACAAATTCAGGGCCATAAATAAATAGTTTGAGTCATACTAAATACCATTTGTCAAATGAGGTGTTAGGAAAGTTTTAATGAAACACATATATGTTCCCCCTCTCGGGAGAAAACCAACAAACAAAGCAACCAACCGAATCAAAATAATTAACTTTCAAGCATTTTTTACCATATAACAACTCCAAAATATCAGAATTTACCCCTATCACAGATGTAAACAGGATACCCTTGTATGATACACGATTTATTTCTGAATCTTATTCATTTTTAAATTAAATGTTATCAAATCTGACACTTCGGACTGGTCAGTAGATTAAAAAGTTAACCTACAAAAAAATGCAAATACTTAAAGAGGGTCATGTGGTCCCTCCCTATCAATTATCTTACTAACACTTCCCCACCTAATTAATTCAATTAACCACCCCTTGAGGGCTTGAAGGAAAGTAGACCAACCAAATTTCCACAGTACTCATCAGTGAATTTCTGTTTTGTAAACAAGGAAGAAGGTAAAACAAGTTAGGTAGAGAAACCTACGCTCATGTCAGAAGGGTTTTGTGCCCAACTTCTCCAAAACGCAGTCACCAGCAATGAATAAAGTCAAGAAACATGTCAAAGAGATGTGTGTGTTTAAAAGAAAATCCATTATTTCTTTATTTTCAACGGTTACAAAATAACAAAAATCACTCAAATCATGAATTCCCGAAAATCCTTATGTTACTGACCATAATTGAAAATTTTAAGAGGATCAAATCAAAACTTCAGTATCTGATTCGACGGAAAGTCCCTATAGTACCAAAATCGTGTGTCATTGCTGTTGTAATTCCAAAATTTTAAATGGCTATAACTTGCGTGTATTTGATTCGATTTTCACCATTTTACAATGTATAAGGGCAGTATTTAAGGCTACTTAAATATCGTAGAGTTTAAGGTTAGGTATAACACATCGTTCAATAAGTCCCGAGACTAACCTAGAGATAGTGCCAGTAGTACCAAACTGGCCACGTTTCCATAGAGTGCGGATCTTTACTTGAAACATGTAAAAACTTCACGTTCATCGGATCACAGACAGCAGAGTTATCGAGGTTAGAGCTAAGTCACTTTGTAATTTGTTTGAATAATGGAAAAAAGCGAGTTTCGCGTGTTAATAAAACATTATTTTTTAATGGGTAAAAACACCGTAGAAGCCCAGCAATGGCTTGATAAACATTACCCGGACTCCTCTCCATCGAAACCAACGATTTGTCGTTGGTATGCTGAGTTTAAACGTGGCCGTATGGACACAAACGATGCGGAACGTTCGGGTAGGCCATTGGAAGCCGTTACACAGGAAAATGTGAGTGAATTGTTAAAAATTGTAATGAAAAATCGCAATGTGAAGGTCCGTGAGATTGCAGAAATGACACAGATATCATCTGGAAGCGTATTTACTATCCTTCATGAAAAATTGAGCATGAAAAAGGTTTTTTCCAAGTGGATGCCGCGATTGCTTGAAAACAATAGCAAAATTGGCTTGAAAACAATGGCAAAATTGAACGAATTGGGCTTTGATTTGCTTCCCCACTCCCCGTATTCGCCAGATTTAGCCCCCAGCGACTACTGACTCTTTGCTGATCTCAAAAAAATGCTACAGGGAATAAAATTCAAGCCTCTTTTGAAGCAATGGATAAATCCTTCTATAAACATGGTATAGAAATGTTGGAAAGGCGTTGGAAAGATTGTATCACCCTAAAAGGAGATTATATTGATGAATAAAAATGATTTTTGAAAAAAAATGTTGTTTTCGTTGTTAGTCTCGGGACTTATTGAACGATGTGTTACGATTTTATTCGGGAAAATGTGAAATTCAAAGATCACACTATTATTAACAAAGTTGAAAGAATTTGACTTCTAAAGTATTTGTTATTGTGCTGTTCATAAACACCTACCTTCATATTTTTTTCAGATTTTTCAGACCACTGGTGTCCAATCTCGAGGAGGGGACACACATTTTTAGTGTATTTCCCCTCCCTGTGCGCCCCTCGAAGCGAAAAATGTCAATTTAAAAACTGTTCTGAAAAGCTTTCACCAAAAACTTTCATTTGATACCCATATCGGCTACCGTTGATGAAATGTTTTTTTTTCAGGGGCCACTCCTCTGTATAGGTATACCTCCCTTAAATACCTTATAAAAAAATTTTGTAGTTGAACTTTGAAGAAGGCACCACTTTACACCTGCATACAAAATTTGATGTTACTAGCTTATATTTTTTGCGAGAAAAACTGCTGTGACACACGGACGGACAGACAGGTCGTGATTTTAGTGGGGTTTTGTAAAATTATTATTCAAAACCCTAAAAAGTAACCCTGATTGGGCGTACATTATGATCGTATTTTGACTGCTTGTAGTAGTTGCCTCGCTGGAGCATTTAAAGGCAAATTCGCTATTCTGTTGCGAATATTTTCTTTGAGGAACATGTCCAATAATGTGCGATTCCTTAAAGAAATGCCGATTGCAGTTATCTGCAAGTGTTCAACCTTGAAATTGTCTTCATGTTATCCCGGACATGCCTTTTCTTTATAGATATATAGAAAAATCTTCTTACCTTTTTCAATTTTGTTTTTAGATAGATAGGAATAAAAACGTCGAAATTGTAGGCATGTTTTAAATTTCGCCTGAACACGCCATCATCGCTTATTCTGTAATTAAAGCAAGCGCCAGACTGTTTTCGCTAAGGTTTTAGACTAATTTTCATAAAATATTTGCTCGGATGTAATTTTGTTACGAAACTCTCGAATGGGTGATTACATTATGATGAACGAGCTCCCACAGGAGATTATAAAAGCTTTTATCATATAAAAGGCGCGTAAGCGTTGAACTCCTCAACTCAAGGCTACTCTGGAATTATTTTCAAGATAAAGTCGATCCTGAAGAGTGATGGGCAGTACATATTAGATGACTGGAATTTAGGTTAGTAGCGACGTAGCCGAGTCCTCTTGAGTGGTATCGTGTACTTGAATGTGAGGATTAAGAGGATTTGCCTGTGTAAAGTTCAGCATTTTTGACCTAGCGATGACTTGGTAGCATTTGCTAATTTGAATATGGCGTAGTTATTATTCATGATTCATAAGTATGCTGAGGCAATTGCTCCTTCTGGCAGAAATTGCTCGGTCAATTGGCGTCACCATAAACCGTGAAAGCGCTTTTTCATTCCATTGTCTTGCATCATTCCTCTTGAATACTTTTTCTTTTTCACTTTTACTCTCAGCTCTGCACGCCGGCCGCTGGATAGGCTCAAACAAATATCGAAACGAAGTTTATTACTTCTCAAGACGTATTCAATATATCATGGAACACTTCTTCACTCACCACCGCGGTCCTGCCTGCGTCTAATGTGGCCCTTTAACGTGGAGGATGAGACTTGAGATGCTTTCTTACATAAATTTGAAGTGATCCCATTAAACGTCTGCTGAAATTGAGAGCAGGCACTTGCCGGGAAGTATTACGAAAACTGGAAGAAGAAATAATCTTCTTTGGCTTCGCAACTTTACGCAAATATTTACTTTCTCGAAATTGTTTCTTTCCGTTCGGCTACAAAATATTCCAACAACGGTTTCAAGCACTTGAGCGAGAAAACTTTGCCGGCACTCATTCATCGCAACTTTTGAGAAGACGGCTCTTGAAGTGCTTCACTAAAAACTTGAATGTATACTGATCTTAAGAAAACGTTCAAAGCTGTATTTTGAGTATCAGATGGAACAAAGGCATTTGCTAATTTGTCCAAAGTTTTTCTGTGACTGGCTGGGTTGAAAGTGATGATGAAATGTAAATTTTAGGGCTCGCACTCGTAAAACGTCATTATTTGTCGATAAAAAAACTCATCATTGAAGTTTGGTTTGAGGTTTAAGTTAACAGTTTCAAGTAAAATAAATAAGAGAATATTTTTTAAACTTGAACGGTCCTTTTTAGGGTTTTGTAAAATAGTTTTACAAAATCCTACTAAAATCGCGCCCTGTCTGTCCATCCGTGTGTCACAGCACTTTTTCTTGCATACTACAAAAGCTAGAAACATAAGATTTTGTATTAAGTGTTAAGTGACGTCCTCTTCAAAGTTTCACCACAAAAAGAAATTTATAAGATGTTTAAGGGGGGGTCTCCTCATATAGCGGAGTGACCCCTAAAAAAAATTTCATCGCAGATAGGCAATAAAATGAAAGGAAATTTTCAGAACAGGTCTTAAAATGACAAGTTTTGCTTTGAGGGGTGCAGGGGAAGGGGAAATGTACGAAAATGTTGTGTCCTTTGTCCCGAAAATCTGAAAAAATCAAAGAGGTTAGACTTTGGGTGTACAAGGGCCGAAATTCGATAAACTTTGTTAATAATAGTAGATTTTATATATTTTACGTTTTTGCCCATAAAATCGAAATGGAACCCTTAAATTTCGCAAAAGCTACAATTTAAGTTTTTTGATAGCAATTGTATGTGTTTCGAAAATTTCACAATGATCGAACCATCAACAGTTAGGTTACAGCCGATTGAATATTTAACAATTACAACAACATTAACACGTGATACTAACGAGATACACGTTTGCAACGGACCTAGACACTAAAAACATGTAGGAATCTCGTAAAAAATTTTAGGATGGAAACAAAATGGTGGCGAATTTAAAAACATAATAACCAGGATTTAGTTTTTCGAACTCAATTCATGGAATCTGTATATTAGTCATTTTTTTAAATGCCTCCATTCCCTACCACTCTCTCCATCACTCTTCCTTCGTCGCACAACACTCGTGCGATCTGCATTCTCATGACGTCGCTTGGTCCTTTGTGCCACCCAGACAATGTTTAACACATCGGTATAAGGGGGCACACAATATAATGTGAACTAGTCCTTTTCGTGAACATCTAGCCCAAAAAATCATGATCAGCTCTCAGAGATAAAAAAAATCAATATAATACGACGCATTCAAAAAAAAACTCTGAGTAACTGTCACTTCAGTATCTCGCCGATAGGGTCAAAAAGATACTGGGCTCATAAGAGCAGAATTACAGGTCCACGCTTCAATCAGTGCTCATTAAATGCTCCCTTATCTTTTCTTAAATACCAAAAGTGAGTTTGCTTCCTTAACAATTTCTGGTCGATTGTTATATATACGCAGAGCATCATTCTTTGCATCGTTCTTTAGACGATCCGTTCTGGCAAAAGGTATTACGAATTGATCTGCATTCCTCGCATTATATGGGTTAATCTGTGATCTCTTAATTAATGGCGCTCGTTCCGATCCATTAGTTTTTAAATTTCTGTAGATAAACTTAGCTTTCTCCATAATAATAATTTGACTAAAGGTTCATGATTTTGCCAATTGGTAAACCAAACTAGTTTGAGTAAGCATTGGCAGCTTCTGAATGTTTTTATACGCTTTGGTCAGCAGCCTGGATATACTGTTAAAATGTTGCTTTGCTGATTGACTCCAAATAAGTACTCCATAATGCAATCTCGCCAGGATAAACGCATTTAGAACAAGTTTCTTGATGTGCATTGGAAAATCCTCATATCTTCTTAAAAATCCTATTATTGGGATTTTGTTTTACAAAACCCTTCTGGCAGGAGCACTCTTCTGCTACTTCAACTTATTTTATCATAGTCGCCATCAGAATGCAAAGGACATTTACATTTTCACTTTTTAGGACTTTGTAAAACTAGTTTTACAAATTTTACTAGTACTAGTTTCACCCCCCTGTCTGTCCGTCTGTCCGCCTGTCCGTGCGTTACAGCGAGTTTTCTTAAAAATGATAGAACTTTCAAAGTGCAAACTTGGTAGGAAATTAGAAGTAGTGACTCTACAAAGTTTAAGTCGTCGCCCTTCACACTGAAGTGACCATTAACATTTTTTTAATTAAAGATAGCCATAAATCCAAAATGATACTCCTAAATTTCTTAAAATTTCATTATTATGTACGCTAACTTACATAAAAGTTCTTGTATTGGCAAAATTTCATGAATTATAACAACAATAGTGCATGTGGATAGTTGAGATACATTTCAAATCTACCTCGACACAACAGTTCTCTTTGAATTTTAATGAAAATTACAGGAATAGGGTTTGATTTTAATATATTTAATTGGGAGAACATTCAGAAAAATTATTTAAGCAAAAACAAAATGGCGGCTGCTATGTGTTTATAAAAGTAACCCTCGACCTTTCGGACACAACGGAACAATTTTTTATAGAACCAATGGATATATAATTCAACTAATTGATTCATATCGACAGTTGTTTTAAACCCTAGGATGGTTAAAAATCACGCTTGAAAACTCTTCTGCCTACTCCACTTTAAATTGCCTACTCAACTTGTTAAATTTTAGTTGAAATGTACATATAATTCCAATGTAAATCTCTGCAAAATTTGGGAGCGAAATTGACTCTTATCTAAGTGATACACCTCACCGATGCCTTTGACATATATATCGAACTAAAGAAGGGAGATGGGCTGGCCCCACTGCTAATCAATTTGGTTCTGGAATACGTCATAAGGAAGCTACCTGTCGAAACACGCAGTACTTTACTATACAAGTCGAGCCAAATAGTAGCCTATGCGGACGACATCAACATTTGGTCACAGTCATGAAAAACTGCCAAAGAACCCTTCCCGAAACTCGACAGCGAAGAAAAACTAATAGGGCTACAAATCAGTGAAAACCAAATAAAGCTCATGACGCAGTCGAAAAAAATGCGTCAAGTACACAAAATATCACACTTGGCGAATACAGTATCGAAAATATGAGCGTATTTGTGTATTCAGGCGCCAAAATAACGAGAACCAGCAATACGCCGAAGAATATAGCTCGCAAATAAAATATTTGATTCAGTTTTGGCGATCTTGAAGACCAGCTGCATGCACAGGAAAAAAAAGCTTCAAGTATATAAATCTGTGATAAGACCTGTGTTATGCTATGGATGTGAAACATGGACCCTAACCCAAGAATTCGCAAATATATTGAACGCCTTTGAGCGACGGGTCCTGAGGTGAATAATAGGAGCGAAGCTAGACAGGGATGATACAACCATGAACTGTATGAAATTTTGGACGAAACGGAGGTCCCAACGATTGTAAGACTGCGGAAGCTGCAATGGGCTGGACACATGAATCATATGGACGAACAACGTACGAGTATACCTAAGAAAGTATTCTTTGGGAGAACTGAAGGCCGGAGGCTAGTGGGGAAACGGAGGAAGCGCTGATCTGACTCGGCCGACGAAGACAATTCATCGCTGCACGACGACGAAGACAAATCATCGCTACACGACGACGAAGACAGTTCATCGTAATTGTTTCGAATAAGAATTAAATTGTTAGAACAGCGTAAGTCTGAGAAATTTGGTTTTCAATAATTATATCCAAATATGGACTGTTTGATGAAGCTGATATTTTACTTTATGAGCCAGGCATAGCATGTTAGAGATAATTCAAAGCTTTGTTAACGATTATTCTTTTTGAATTTTTAACAGCATTTTAATCGCAACCGTGTTTTGAAAACCAGTCGTAACAATATCCCGAAATCTACCGAATGAATACGCTTGAAATATTGATCACTTATTCAGTACATATTATAGCAGTATCCAAACTAGGATTATCTTGATTCATCTAGCCGCTATTTTTTCTCACAGCGAATAATGCGCCATCAAATTATCTTTTAATATTTCCTTGTAATCCTATTTTAAATACAAATTTATTCTTCACAGATCAAAGGAAATTTACCATTTCCACACATTAAATACATTGTTTACCACATAACTTTAACAGAACGCTCGTAATCTTGGCAATCACCAAAACTCTTTTTTTGAAAATGGGTGGCTAAAGTCTTTGGTTAAGGAAGATTCACATTTGCATGTTCATTGGGCCTCGAGGAGAACATACTTTAAAATTCATAAAACTCGAACTTCATCTGGTAAATTCAAATATACTTAGGAAGATCTAACCGCTTACATTTTTGCTTTAGCACAACAGTCCCCTTCGGGCCGTCGCTTAGAGAAAGTTAGAGTTTCTCATTATCTTGATCGAATATATCCGGCACTCGAAAGGGTGATATTGTCAGTACCACGCTTTGGCCGTATGTCCATCCACCTAGATACAATAAGTTCTGAATGAGCTTATAGCCCGCTCAAAAAATCACTGGAAACAAATCCCGTTGTCGCCAACGAGGTTCGAACCAGTGTCCTTCGGCTTACGCGGCGAGCACTCTAACTACTATACTACGCGCACTACAACGCATTATATTACTTCTCAACTAATGAAAAGTCACACTCGAAGATCAGCTCAGCTCAACCGTTCTAGGTATCGCAAATAACAACTCAATTCAGGCCGATCACTTTATGTAAATATTTATATACGTGCAAATGCGTTTGTTACAAAAAGTTATACGGAATAACAAACCGGATGACGTTCTGGAAAGCCTAATAATGCCTGAAAATAATCAAAATGTTAAATCTGACGCGTTGCATCTCCATTTTGGAACGCGATGGAACATTGGAACATTCCTAAAAAAATTTTTAAGAAAATTAATGTTCAATCTCTACCGGTTAGCAGATTATAAATCGCCTAGCAAATGTCTCCGCAAACTCATCAAAAGCAGTAAGGCCAGCTGTTTTTTTTTTGTAGTAGGGAGGTGAATGCCATTTATGCACAGTGTGGGACTCCCATGCTCGCAAGAAGGCGACTGGACTACCCACTAAACACTTCCCCTGTCAACCTGAGAACCCAGCCTGGAACCGTTTGACACATTACTTTGGGCCAGGTCTTGTTTTGTTACGCCGTGAGGCGCCTTCAAGCTGGGGAATCTCTTTCCTAGCGGGAGGGGAGACGGGAAGAAGAAGTGCCAGAAAAGTGATCCCCCAGCCCCAGCGCCCCCGGCTACTGTGAGTTCCTTTTGTATTTTAGGACTATCCGAGCACAATGTTGCACCTGGTTTCATTTGTCAACCGATTCGTGCATCACCGCAACTATATTATCCGGGGCGAGCTCTCCCGTCTCCCTGTAGAGTTCCCTTCGCAGCCTGACCCATTTGGTACACGCAAAAAATGTGTGACAGGCATTGTCCTCCTCCCCTGGGCAAAACCGACAATCGGGAGACCGTGACTTACCGATCTTGTGCAGGTAAGACTGAAAACACCCATGCCCGCTCAAACGCTGAAGTAAGTCTCACCATGCCTTCAATTAAGCCACGTTCCTACATCCGGAATGAGGCGCACAGTCTACCTTTCCTTCGTGCAATGCACCCAAGACTGCTGCCAATCGTTGAGCGAGTGCTGCCTCTCCTTGCGGACAACCATCCCCCTCGCATCCTCGTTTCGGCGCAGGTAAATAGCGCGGCGCTCTCTAGCAAGGAGGGCAACAGGTATCACGCCTGCAATAACTCTCACCGCCGAGTCAGAGACTGTCGGATACGGACATCCAATTCTCAGTGCTCCTCTTCTCTGCACCTGTACCAAACGTTTTCGGTATACCTCCCCCATACCTCTGCTCCATACAGTAGCACTGACCCTACAGCAGTCATCAAGAGGTGTCTTCTTGATGGGCTGGGTACCCCTACGTAGGCCATAAGTCGACTCAGAGCCGATATTTCCGAAAAAGCCTTCTCAGCCGTTGCCCTGATTTGCTCAGAGAAACTCATCTTCGAGTCTATCAGTGGCCCCAGGTACTTCACCGCTGGCTTCGATTCGATTTGTGTGTATCCAATACTGATCATCCTTACTCTAGGGATTCTCTTTTTTCTCAAGATGGCCACTTTGGTTTTTTCCAGTGCTAAACTGAGCCCGCGAGCAGTCATCCAGTCCTTCACTCCGCGCATTAGCATACCTAGCCTAAGTTGCGCTTGTTCAACGGTGCGTCCAGCGACCAGAGCCACAACATCATCCGCATAGCCGACCAAGCAAGACTCACCTGCTATCTTAAGTCTCAATAGACCGTCGTAAGACACGTTCCACAGGTCCGGACCAAGGATAGATCCCTGGACAACACCCGATGTTACAGCCATCCTTTGTTGGCCCTGTGTCGTGTCGTAGAGCAGGCTTCGGTCCTTTAGGTAGTTGCCTTTAGAGTTGGCTCAAACGAAAATGGTGACGCGTTCCTGACTGACCTTATGCCCTGGAGCACTTTCGTTTCTTTTAGATGCCAATGTTTTCCTAGGCAAAGCCTTCTAATTTAAACCAGTTTCATCGGCATTGTAAACCAAATCCGGGTCGTAGTCTTTAGTTTCCTTTTTAAAAGTTTCCAGAAAGCTATTGTTTTTCTCCCGCTACATCAAACTCCCGAATGTCATGCCTAGATTTAAAATTGCGGAGCCAACCTTGGCTTGCTTTAAAATCAACCATGCCTATTTTGTCACTGAATATCTGTGCTCTTTCACATAAAATTGGACCTGAAATCAGTTGTCCAATTGAATGCTGTTGTAGAAACCACGTGAAAACCGCGAGCTCAAGCTGTTCATTTGTAAGCTTTTTTCATCATTTTCCTAAAACATCCATCTTCACTATCGAATGCACTTACAAGCGCTGTTAGTTTTAATGCCCGTTATTGTATCGGCTCCAATGCCAAATCTCTCTGCCAGTTGTTTTCCAGGCACAGCTTCATTTAACTGATTAATAATTTCCACTTTATCACTCAGTGAAAGCACAACACGTTTACGTTTTGTACTCATTTTGGACACTTAATCTAGCAGTAGACGCTAAACGCAATGTCAACACGAACGACAGCAGAAGATGCTAAACCCAATGTCAACACGAACGAAAACGAGCTGGACTGAAAGAATAGTGCAGCGGTCGAAAGCTCGGATATGGATAGATACTCTGGTGCGCAGGCGCGGGTGAACTTAACCAACCGCGATAAGAGCAGCAAAACAGATAAGCCAGGCTGGTGGGAGTGCAGGGAGCATGCTCACGGAACGGTGGACAGTGAACGCGTCGTTGCTATGGTAACAACACATTGGCATTGCCTGTATACTATCCGCCCGCCTCGCCCACGCTCTCGCTGTATTTTTAAATATTTATTATTTCGCCGAAAATCGATTCGGATAATTGAGGGTTCAGATAATTAGAGTTCTACAATATAATGATTTTTACCTAAATATACAAACGCTGCAGGAGGAGTGAAGCCACTTGTAATGCTCGTCAGTAAAGTGGAATGACTGCGAAATCCAGGAGCTTTTCGCATACAATTACTAAATTCACAGTGTGGTTTCGAATAGTCTCAATATGAATGTATCGATTCTTTTTACCTTTAAAATTTGACAAACTCTTCGATTGGATACATTGTGTTTCCAATTTTTTCAGGCTCTCTATACGAACCAGTAATAACGCGAAGATATTTTCTTTTGAAATCCCTCACCATTTCCATCATACTAGCACCCAAATCGGATACCACTGTATCAAAATTGGTCTAATTAGAATCTTGTAACAGATGGCTTTGACATGTTGGTCAATGTATCTAGAATGAAAATGTTATCGAAGGCACATGAAACTTTCACGTGCTTTATTAAGCATAGGTTTTAACATTTTCATTATAGTATAGATAATGACCTAGATAATCACCTACGTATCAGGAGTAATGAGGTGGGCGTTCTAAACTGCCTTTGCCTACCATAATTTGGAAACCTTTCCAACTGCGCTTCAACTTTTCACTGGCAAACTGCAGCTTCGTTTGAAATCAGGCTCGAGGCTGAAACAATTCTGACTAGAGTTCAAAATAAAATAATTTTCTTCGCGTGTCCCAGAAAATATTTGAGTGATTCCATCTCCGATTTGATCCATTACCTCTGATTCCTTTTGCCTATTAGGGACCGGTTGTTCACGTTTCACGCTTGCTTTTTACGCTGCGTCTCAATGGGCCCAATCTGTGGATCTTAGAGCAATGAAATCATAATGATAACAGGTCTGTAGTTTAATAATAATATTTTTTCAAAGGCCTCATCTGCGTACAAAGCCTTTCTCGCAGAGATATACAATCACTAGTTGATAGTTTTGTTTAGAATTCTTACCATTGTAAAACGGCTGATGAACCGCAAATTTAACTAATTTCGATGTCTATTCAAAATATTGATTTTGAATAACTACCCCAAAAGGTAAATTTATCTAGGATCATTATGTACCTGATAAAAGTTCAGACCCTCGCCAACCGTCCCAAAGTCAATTCCATTGCTAGTCAGTCTCTTCTTTGAACACTTATCAAATCAAGCCTTTATCATCCCTGCTCTTTTTCTCCGAGAAATTCGGTTGACATCCCATCAACATCTATGGCGCGATAGCCCAAACCAATTCTTGGCCTCCAGGATTAATCGCCTCCAATCATTACGGCTCTGCGACCTCGTTCGCCAGTTAATCACTCCCGACAAAGGTCTGCTGTCTGCTTCTATGATGTCTTCCCATCGAGTCCTCGGTCTTCCTGCTGGACGTTTACTTGTTGCTCTACCCGTCAATGTTCTATTGGATAGCCGATTTTTTTCCATTCTTTCTACATGGCCCGCACATTGCAATTTACGCAACTTCATGCAGGCAGGTACATGTAGTTTGTCAAATAAATTCGCATCAGTGATGTTCGTGAGATGTTCAATTGTTGGGCACGACGACGAGTCAAGTTTGACGGCTCTTCTGCCACACTATCGCGAACAACAGCAATGTTTTCCGCAGAACGAACTGGGCGAGCATGCACAGGTGATTTCACATTTCCTACAGACACGGTTTGCTGAAATTTGCGAATAATTCTCCCGATTGTGGACACATTTGGTCGATTATGCTGACCAAAAAAATCACGAATGCACGAATTTGGTTTGAACGCCCATTTTCGTAAAAGGCTTCAACAACCTTAACGCGCTGCTCAATTGTGTACCTTTCCATGATTGAATTTGTCAAACACTGAATCAAAGAAATGTCAAATTAAGTTGGGCGAAAAACTTGACGTTAAGATGTGACTCACAATTCACACCGTCCATAATGGTTGAACCACCCTTTAGTTCATACAACTCATCGTTGTAACGTAGTCTACGGTCCGTTTCTTGTTTCACTAGGCCGGATTTTCCGAAGCACTTTGCGTTCGAATATGTGCAGTGCCTTTCTCTATTCTCTGTTCAGAGTCCGTGTTTCACATCCATGTAACGGCAAAAAATTGACTAGTTATTTGTAAATAAGGAGCTTATTTTACCTGTACTTTAATCTGGATCTTAGAATGGGAAGTAAAGGCTTCGTTTGCAGCGTTTATGCAGCGTCAAATCCCTTCCTTTTCGGCGACTCTAGTAATCGAGTAGTCACACAAGCAAACTGCTCGAAAACCTTCCTAACCCTTATCCGAAATTTTAATTGCAGATTTAGGAAAAAAGATTTCATTACTTCCATTCACAGATGTAATAAAATATTTTTGTTTTATTATTATTATAAATGCAATTTTATATCAAATTTCCTGTATATTAAATTTAAACGATTCCCTTTAATTACATTCTTCATGGCACTTAACTTTTATTATTATTTAAAATCTTTTTCATTTTTCTTTATTTCTTTAACTTTTATTATTATTTAAAATCTTTTTCATTTTTCTTTATTTCTGGAAATTTTGAAAAATGTTTTTGTAGTGGGTCTTGTGCTGGAGAAAGAACCCGCCCCACGACACCGCAACGCTAGCCTGCCAGCGCATTCACGCGTCCTCAGACAAGGTCAATCTCGGCGGATCTTACCAGCCTCTTTCGCCGAGGCAGCAGACCATCGCTGCAATCCTGAACGGACATTTAATCTACCCAATTCACTACAACTCTTCTATTTAGGTTGGCTCCGAGGTAGATAAACTTCCTTTGTACTATTTATAAACTTGGATGCCATTTTATGAATTCAGAATCTTTGTGTCTTCGAAATCATAGGTGAAATGTCCATCTTAAATTGCAAATAGTGCTAACAGTAGACATCATGTAGAATCAATTTACTTCAATCCTTTTTAGCGTTTGCAGGCGAAGACACAGAAATTTTTCTTATCAAAAGTGCTGCTTGTTCCAATGCCATAGAATGTTTGATTGGGCTCACAGTTGCATTATGCGTGTAAACCCATTACGTATGCAGTTCGAACTAGTAATCAAGAAAATATATTAAAGTCAGCAAACAACGTCAATTAAATAAATGTTTAATGGTCATGTCGTTTTGTGCATTACTTGCCAACAGTTAACGAATAATCTGTCGATGTCTTAGAAATAATACGAATCTGTTTGGAATCCCTTTGACATGAAAGTGGGTCAATTGCCGTCTAAATTGAAAAAGTTTTGAGTACTACTGTCGAAAAGTTCAACGGACTGTTTGTCTTCCATTTAAATCAGCCCCAAGCAACGTACCCTACGATTCTGTTCTGCATTGCTTCGGGGACAGAACGCTTTAAAATCTTTGTCCGAAGACGGTTTAAATTTTTAAATTGAATTTGCTTTTACTCCTTCAATTTACAAACGGAATCGTACATCTTCAGCTGTGATTGCGTTGCTGAAGTACAGGCAATTTTTCATATACAATGCACCGAGTCATTTTTCTTAGCTCGACGAGCTGACACATTGGTTGGGTCGAACAGAAGAAGACTTCTTGCTTGCCGACGACTGTAGGACGTGCTCCTAGCGAGTCCGCCACCGTCTGGTAGCGATGGCTGAACAGAATTTTAAATTTTTATTATTTTCTCAATTTAACAGCCATAAATCTTACTATTGAGCGGAGGATTCTGATGGTGATCTGTGGGAGTTTAATAGTTCACTGTTGGATTTAATTGGTGTTGCCGCGCGCAAATTAGGATGAAGTTATTAAAATTTATATCGAGTTGGAATTGATTCATAAAAGAGAATCATTCATTTTAGTAGTCCCATAAGATTTATTGGTATCTTTTGTTGTCATTGATTGCGGTGAAATGACATTGATTTAGTCATGAATTTGATGTGTGAGAACAAATGTTCTGTTAATAATGAATTGAATAGGAATGTTGAAGCCGTTGAAATGTGCAATAATGCAGTCTGATCCTGAAATCCTCTTTCATCTTCGGTGAAGGTATTCTACAGTACAGTTGAGCGTGGAAATACAGTATAACTCGCAGGTGCTTGTATCTAACCTTAGCCATAAAAATAAATTCCACTATAGATCCTGTTAAGTCGAAGCAAGTTCAACTTTGCTTTGAGCGAGCGCATTTGGTACCCATGGCAAGTCATCCTCCAATCCATCCAACAACATGACGGGTGAGCTATCGCACACCTTCAGTACTCACAAATAATCTTATTAAGCTTCGGTTGCAATCCCTCGCATGAACTTTTCCTTCAAATGATTTATGGCTGCTAATCTTTCAGTTTCCGTACTACGAATAAATTGTAATTCTAAAGGAGATGGAGGTGGAAAAGGGTCCAGCCGTGAGCAGAATGTTGTGAAGCCTGTTGTTTCTGAATATTGGATCCGACAATGACAAGGAGCTACAGCTCAACCGAATTCACGCCCCATAAGGCAGAAGGCGAGAAGATGAGAAATCAGCCCAAAGGAATTCTTGTTCCCGGTCGCGTAAATTATGGAAACATGGCGAAAGATTAATGACGTGATGATTGGAAGCGATGCAGTCGAAAAGAAAAGATATTCAATATTCATGTTTCCAGGGTGGCGTTGCTTCAACATATAGCGAGGGAGACGTTTGATCCACCGAACTGCTTCGCTCGCTGCCTCGTCCCACATGGCAACATGCAGATCGCTAAAAGTGTCGCATAAATCACTGGAAGATGCTCGACATAGTCTCATTTCATGCTTGACGTACTTCCCCAATGAAATGTCAACTCCCTCCGACGCTGATGTCGACGGCGCTTTTAATGTTAGTCCTTGGGTGATAGATACAAATGTTCAACTTAGTAAACGATTGTATACAGCTTTAGTGGAGTAGTTTTACATCTCCTGCAAACGAGTGTCACATCATCCCGTAATCACTTGAGGGAGTAGTTATTCGTGGACCTGTGCTAATCGGGAATTTATTACGTTGATGCAATAACACCGGCAAGCGGAAGAAGTTGCCAGGGAACAACTTGAGCCGACAAAATTCACCCGGGATAATTAGTGTACGTAAGGGCGATGTACGATTAAATTTTCGATTCGTTCCGCATGAGTAAAAGGATTGCTGTCCTGTTTCAAGTGAAACAGGAGGATTTTGAATGATTCAAGTTGCAATGTGAGACGAAGTAGGGATTTGAATTGTTAAGTGGAAAAATACTCATTCCATGAACAAAAGCGCAATTCGTTTACGCATTGAGCTGTACTTTAATACAGGACGACCAATTATTATATTCATAATGTGTTTTTTAACGTACGTATATCAGGGACTGTATAACTTTCAAAGGCTATGCAATGTCGTTTTTTCTCATAGATGACGTGAACTGCATATTTCATGTTGTAGTGATTACGTGGCTTATATTATTATACATTATTTTAAAGATTAGACTCCAGACTATCTTCAATCAAAAACTGAGCGTCGTTAGTAAAAAAACAAGTCTGGTTAAAAATAAACTTGAAAATGGACAATCAAAGAGAGTATTATCGGCATATATTAATGTTTCACCTCCGAAAGGGCAAAAATGCTGTGCAATCTCGAAAGAAATTATGTGAAGCATATGGTGAGGACTGCTTTACTGAACACAAGTGTCAGCGTTGGTTTGCTCGCTTTCGTTCTAGTAATTTTAATGTACAAGATGCACCACAGACTGGTCGTCCAAGTACTACTGATGACGACAAAGCAAAGGCGTTAATCGAAACTAACCGGTGTATGGCAATTCTAGAGATAGAAAAGCAGCTCAACGTATCGAATTCAATTGTTTACTTGCACTTACAACAGCTTGGTTGCGTAAAAAACCAGCCGTTTGGGTTCCTCACGCATTAAACGAAGCCCACCTCACCAAACGCATCAACATATGCGACTCTTTGCTGCATCGCAACCAAGACAACCCATTTCTAAAAAGAATCATAACGGGTGATGAAAAATGGATTGTTTACGATAACGTAGTCCGAAAACGATCATGGAGCAAGCAAGATGAGCCCCCACAATCGACATCCAAAGCCAATATTCTCGAAAAGAAGATCATGCTTTCTGTGCGTTGGGAGTACAATGGTAAAATCTACTTTGAGCTACTTCCAAGAAACCAAACTATTTATTCAAATGAATGAACAATTCTAAATTGAACGAAGAAATCAAGAAAAAATGCCCTCAACTGGCCAATCGCAAAGGCGTGATGTTTCATGGTGATAGCGTCAGACCCCGCACTTCTTTGATATTCCGTCAAAAATTAATGGAGCTCAATTGGGAACTGGTGCCACATCCACCCTAAAGCCCTGACTTGACACCATCAGAATATCATTTGTTTCGCTCTCTTCAAAGCCATTTGGACGGTAAAACCATTGATCCCGATCAGGCTGTTAAAAATGAGTCGAACCAGTTCTTTGCTTCTAAAAACAAGGCTCGAGCGTGGTTTTTCAATTTATGGAATGATGGTGTGAGGTCTTCTAATAAAATGGTCAATATACCATTGATTAATGTGTTGTTAATATAAATAAATTTACTTTAAAATATATATATATATATATATATATATATATATATATATATATATATATATATATATATATATATATATCTA
Organism: Odontomyia ornata; assembly: GCA_963969285.1. Taxonomy (NCBI): domain Eukaryota; kingdom Metazoa; phylum Arthropoda; class Insecta; order Diptera; family Stratiomyidae; genus Odontomyia; species Odontomyia ornata. Next base: position 170,480,900 of record OZ017740.1, on the reverse strand, counting down.
TATATATATATATATATATATATATATATATATATATATATATATATACGTGAGTGAATCAATATAAATGATACTTTAGTTATTCTGCTTAGCATGCACCTCCAAACTAGATGATATAGTATGGTGGTTCATTTGTAAGGAGTGCGGGAACCAGCTTAGTTCGCGGTTACGGTTCTATTCTCGGTACAGCCATGAGCGAGTAAGAGGTACATCCGTCTGTCGCACAACGCGTCATCATAAAGTTTTTAACCAATGAAAACGTTAATCCATCGAAAACTTTTACTCATTTAAAGGCGTAGGATGGGAACACTACATTGTCTCAGAATTGCGTGCATACGTGGGCCAGAGAATTCAAAGGTGGACGAGAACGTGTCGAAAACGAAAGTTATGATCGACGTCCAAGGACAAGTCTTACAGATGCCACCATCCGGGAAGTTTTACTCATTGATTTTCTTCACGAATAACAAACAGTGCATAATCTCTACTATTGCTAGTTGTTACAGTCTGCGAAAACCTCCTACGGAAACAAAAGACATGGTATGCCCTTTAGAGACGTCGTCCTTCTTCATGACAACACCAAGCCGCACAATGCGGCTTTGAAAAGATGTAAACTGGAAAAAATGGGCCGGGAAGGCGATGCCACTTGCAAAATGTTAAAAATTGATCAACTCTATGTCTCTCCGGATGAAATAATTTTGATAAGCAATAGGTTTGCTACAAAGTACTCAATATAAGGAATGAAATTCAAAAGAAAAATTTACCAATTTGAAAATAAATCAATAATTATTTCCGGCTTTTATAAGTGTCGCTATTTTAGTGACCAAATTAAGTATAAAATATTTAAAATTCATATGTAATGTTGAAAAATAAACTATTTGTCATGGAATATTTACCTTAACATTGCAATAATAATGCTGCGATAAGTTTTGGCATTCAATTATAAACGCTGATAATATTACACTGGACTGAATAAAAAAGTTCCAGGCTGTGAAATTTTCTTAGCTATAGCTGTATATACGAGTACGAGGTGTGCCAATTAAGTAATGAGACTGATTCCATGAAAACCGTATATTTAAAAATTATTCTACAACTCTGCCATCCTCTCTAAATTAGTTCCCTTGGGCAGCTATACAACGATTCCAGCGCGTTTTCCATGCTTCGTAACATTTCTGGAGCGCTTCGACTGGGATGTCCGCGAGTACCCTCGTCACGGCCGCCTAGAACCGTAATAGACTCAAAATGGGTTCCTTTGACCACCGATTTTGTTCTAGGGAACAAGAAACGTCACAGGGTGACATATCGGGCGAATAAGGTGGCTGTTGCAACACGGCGATCCCTTAAGAGGCCAAATACTGGGACACGCAGAGGGCGGTTCTTTGGAACCATCTTTGCGCACAACTTTTTCACCCCAAAATTGTCGGTTAAAATTTGTCTGACTGTTTCACGATTCATACCCAGTTCCGAGGCCAACATTCGAACTGTTAAACGCCAACCTTCATGGATTAGAGTGCGCACACGATGCGCATTCGCGTCAGTTCGCACTGTCATCGAAACACCTGGGCACGACTAAGAGCACTATTACCATGCACTTTTACAATTTTAGCGTATGTTTCTAAAGCTGTTTCACCCAATCTGGCGCAAAATTTTATCGCGACGCGTTGCTCTTGATTTCGTTTCTCCAGTTTCGTGACGAGCACCACCAACACACGTCTAACCAACACGACACAGCAGGCGAACTAAACAAGCTAAAGCGATGGTAAATACATCAATGGAGAGGGGAAGGATGCCGGGGAAGGGGAAAGAAATTTCAAGGTCGCGGGTTTACCACAAGTGCGGTAATAAAATCAGTCTCATTACTTAATTGTCACACCTCGTAGATATATATATATATATATATATATATATATATATATATATATATATATATCCATCTATCTATGCATATATATATATATATACATATATATATATATGTATATATAAACATATATATATATTTATATATATATATATATATGTATATATAAACATATATATATATATATATATATATATGTATATATATATATATATATATAAACATATATATATATATATATATATATATATATATATATATATATATATATATATATATATATATATATATATATATATATATATATATATACGTTTATATAAATACATATCTATATTTATATGCATATATATATATATATATATATATATATATATATATATATATATATATACACATACGTTTATATAAATACATATCTATATTTATATGCATATATATATATATATATATATATATATATACATATATATATATATATATATATATATATATATATATATATATATATATATTGTATATATATATATATATACATACGTTTATATAAATACATATCTATATTTATATGCATATATATATATATATATATATATATATATATATATATATATATATTGTATATATATATATATATATATATATATATATATATATATATATATATGCATATAAATATAGATATGTATTTATATAAACGTATATATATATATATATATATATATATATATATATATATATATATATATATATATATATATATATATATATATATGTTTATATATACATATATATATATATATATATATATATATATATATATATATGTTTATATATACATATATATATATATATGCATAGATAGATGGATATATATATATATATATATATATATATATATATATATATATATATATATATATATATACAGTCTTCCACAAAAGTCAAGGTACAGTGATAAATATCATGAAAATTGTTTGATATTTTTATTTAAAAAACCTATAGTAATAAAATTTTTTTGGTATTACTTCAACTATAATCATGACACTTTGAATTCATGTAAAACAAAACGAAAATTCTGTCGTATTAATATATTATTACATATGATGTGTTGGAAAGTCAATGAATGAAGTCCACAAAAGTCATGGTACACCTAAAGAAAAATGATACAAATTGTAATTATAGTCTTGCATAGTTATTTGAATTATACTTTTCTTAATATTTTGTCGGATATCCTTTCATCTGAATTACTGACTTCAGTCTTTTAGGCATAGAATATACCAATTTTTTAGTAAATTCGCTGCTGATTCTGGCCCACTCCTCCAATATAGCATCCTTAAGCTGCGCCTTGCTTGATATCACTCTTTTTCGGATTTTTGTCTCAAGCTCATTCCAAAGATGCTCTATAGGGTTCAAATCAGGGCTTTGAGGCGCTGTAGCAAGCATGCGAGTATTGTACAATAGCCACATTCGAACTTTATGCGCAGTGTGCTTAGGGTCATTGTCCTGTTGAAACAAGAAATCTTCTCGCATACCTAATTTGGCTGCACTTTGTTTCATGTTGTTTCGTAGAATCTCTAAATAAGAGTTCTGATCCATAGTATTTTCGATGAATGTCAGATTTCCAACTCCAGCAGCAGCCATGCAACCCCAAACCATAACACCACCGCCTCCATGTTTTACTGTTTTAATAGTGTTCTTGGGATTAAATGCTTCTCCTACTTTTCGCCAGACCCTCTTATGCCCATTTACACCAAATATGTATACAAAATTTAGACTCATCCGAAAATAAAACATTATCCCAAAACGTTATTGGTTATGCTTTTGCAAATGTTATTCTTTTTTGTTGGTTTATGGAACTTACAAGAGGTTTTCTTCTAGGCGTACGAGATGAAAATCCAGCTTCTACGACAGCTCTACGCACAGTTTCTGCGCTAACCTCCTTCTTATCATTAATTCCAAGAACATCGCAGATTTTTCTACAGCTTAGAAATGGATCTTGTTTTACCATTCGCGAAATTTTTCTCTTGTCCTTTGCACTTAGTTTAGATGGACGACCTGTTCGGGGCACATTTTCCACTCTATTTTGCTTCTTAAATCGATTTATCACTTTTTGAATGGTTGACCGACTTCGCAACACTAGTTCAGCTATTTCAGAATATGATTTGCTCTGATTTGAATGCAGATTAATAATTATTTCACGCTCCTTAATACTCAACTCCTTTCGACTCATTTTTTAAAAATTTTATTAAATAAAAGATACACCACGAATACGGACGCGATATTAAAGACAGCGGTCTACGGTTGTTAACTCACTCTGATAATATGAACTTAGGGGATTCCCCTTTTTACAAATGACAGGGCATTTTCTGCAACTGTACCAAGACTTTTGTGGAGTAGAAAAGAGACATTGCCAACAAAAAATTATTGTCTTCAATGATCATTATTGCCGAATCCCTTTAAATTTATGAAAACTTAAATTCAACAGAACTCGTATTATTACCATTTCATAACTTTTGGTTTTCAAATAAAAATACTGATTCAGTAATACAATTTTCAGTTACCGATTCTCTGTACCTTGACTTTTGTGGAAGACTGTATATATATATATATATCTACGAGGTGTGACAATTAAGTAATGAGACTGATTTTATTACCGCACTTGTGGTAAACCCGCGACCTTGAAATTTCCTTCCCCTTCCCCGGCATCCTTCCCCTCTCCATTGATGTATTTACCATCGCTTTAGCTTGTTTAGTTCGCCTGCTGTGTCGTGTTGGTTAGACGTGTGTTGGTGGTGCTCGTCACGAAACTGGAGAAACGAAATCAAGAGCAACGCGTCGCGATAAAATTTTGCGCCAGATTGGGTGAAACAGCTTTAGAAACATACGCTAAAATTGTAAAAGTGCATGGTAATAGTGCTCTTAGTCGTGCCCAGGTGTTTCGATGACAGTGCGGACTGACGCGAATGCGCACCGTGTGCGCACTCTAATCCATGAAGGTTGGCGTTTAACAGTTCGAATGTTGGCCTCGGAACTGGGTATGAATCGTGAAACAGTCAGACAAATTTTAACCGACAATTTTGGGGTGAAAAAGTTGTGCGCAAAGATGGTTCCAAAGAACCGCCCTCTGCGTGTCCCAGTATTTGGCCTCTTAAGGGATCGCCGTGTTGCAACAGCCACCTTATTCGCCCGATATGTCACCCTGTGACGTTTCTTGTTCCCTAGAACAAAATCGGTGGTCAAAGGAACCCATTTTGAGTCTATTACGGTTCTAGGCGGCCGTGACGAGGGTACTCGCGGACATCCCAGTCGAAGCGCTCCAGAAATGTTACGAAGCATGGAAAACGCGCTGGAATCGTTGTATAGCTGCCCAAGGGAACTAATTTAGAGAGGATGGCAGAGTTGTAGAATAATTTTTAAATATACGGTTTTCATGGAATCAGTCTCATTACTTAATTGGCACACCTCGTACTCGTATATACAGCTATAGCTAAGAAAATTTCACAGCCTGGAACTTTTTTATTCAGTCCAGTGTAATATTATCAGCGTTTATAATTGAATGCCAAAACTTATCGCAGCATTATTATTGCAATGTTAAGGTAAATATTCCATGACAAATAGTTTATTTTTCAACATTACATATGAATTTTAAATATTTTATACTTAATTTGGTCACTAAAATAGCGACACTTATAAAAGCCGGAAATAATTATTGATTTATTTTCAAATTGGTAAATTTTTCTTTTGAATTTCATTCCTTATATTGAGTACTTTGTAGCAAACCTATTGCTTATCAAAATTATTTCATCCGGAGAGACATAGAGTTGATCAATTTTTAACATTTTGCAAGTGGCATCGCCTTCCCGGCCCATTTTTTCCAGTTTACATCTTTTCAAAGCCGCATTGTGCGGCTTGGTGTTGTCATGAAGAAGGACGACGTCTCTAAAGGGCATACCATGTCTTTTGTTTCCGTAGGAGGTTTTCGCAGACTGTAACAACTAGCAATAGTAGAGATTATGCACTGTTTGTTATTCGTGAAGAAAATCAATGAGTAAAACTTCCCGGATGGTGGCATCTGTAAGACTTGTCCTTGGACGTCGATCATAACTTTCGTTTTCGACACGTTCTCGTCCACCTTTGAATTCTCTGGCCCACGTATGCACGCAATTCTGAGACAATGTAGTGTTCCCATCCTACGCCTTTAAATGAGTAAAAGTTTTCGATGGATTAACGTTTTCATTGGTTAAAAACTTTATGATGACGCGTTGTGCGACAGACGGATGTACCTCTTACTCGCTCATGGCTGTACCGAGAATAGAACCGTAACCGCGAACTAAGCTGGTTCCCGCACTCCTTACAAATGAACCACCATACTATATCATCTAGTTTGGAGGTGCATGCTAAGCAGAATAACTAAAGTATCATTTATATTGATTCACTCACGTATATATATATATATATATATATATATATATATATATATATATATATATATATATATATATATGTATATATATATATATATATATATGTATATATATATATATATATATATATATATATATATATATATATATATATATATATATATATATGTATATATAAATATATACATCATAATATCGGTTTTTTCATACTTTTTAAAGTAAATTTATTTATATTAACAACACATTAATCAATGGTATATTGACCATTTTATTAGAAGACCTCACACCATCATTCCATAAATTGAAAAACCACGCTCGAGCCTTGTTTTTAGAAGCAAAGAACTGGTTCGACTCATTTTTAACAGCCTGATCGGGATCAATGGTTTTACCGTCCAAATGGCTTTGAAGAGAGCGAAACAAATGATATTCTGATGGTGTCAAGTCAGGGCTTTAGGGTGGATGTGGCACCAGTTCCCAATTGAGCTCCATTAATTTTTGACGGAATATCAAAGAAGTGCGGGGTCTGACGCTATCACCATGAAACATCACGCCTTTGCGATTGGCCAGTTGAGGGCATTTTTTCTTGATTTCTTCGTTCAATTTAGAATTGTTCATTCATTTGAATAAATAGTTTGGTTTCTTGGAAGTAGCTCAAAGTAGATTTTACCATTGTACTCCCAACACACAGAAAGCATGATCTTCTTTTCGATATATCTATATATATATATATATATATATATATATATATATATATATATATATATATATATATATATATTATATATATATATATATATATATATATATATATATATATATATGTATATATAAACATATATATATATATATATATATATATATATATATATATATATATATATATATATATATATATATATACGCTTATATAAATACATATCTATATTTATATGCATATATATATATATAGATATATATATATATATATATATATATATATATATATATATATATATATATATATATATATATATATATATATATATATATATACATACGTTTATATAAATACATATCTATATTTATATGCATATATATATATATATATATATATATATATATATATATATATATATTGTATATATATATATATACATACGTTTATATAAATACATATCTATATTTATATGCATATATATATATATATATATATATATATATATATATATATATTGTATATATATATATATATATATATATATATATATATATATATATATATTTATTGTATATATATATATATATATATATATATATATATATATATATACACATATATATATATATATATATATATATATATATATATATATATATAGTCGCCAATAATTTTAATGTTCTGGGAAAGTGAAAACGCAATGTCTTTTAAATTAAATTAAAAGAGTTTATTTAATTAATGAAAAAGGCACAATCACTTATTTTACTATTTCACAATTTTAATTTTCACTTAGTCTATAAGTAGCTGATTCGAGGTGTTTTCGCACTGTCCGGTGTATCTGGTTCAACCGTTGCCTTAGCTCACTTGCGTACTCCGAGATCATTTGGAGTTTCTCAGGGGGTGTTCCGAACTTTATATCCAAAAATGACTTTGGCTGGGGCTTGACCCGTCGATGCATGTTCGGCAGCTCTGTACGCCATCAAAAATAGTGGGATATGTCGGTCCCAGTCCCTTTGGTTCTCGTCAACCATTTTGGCCAGATGCTTATTGGGCGTGCCGTTGAAACGTTTGACCATTCCATCGGATTGGGGATGCAATGGTGTTGTCCTCGTTTTCCGTATTCCCAGCAGCTCGCACATTTCGCCAAAAGCGAGTGACTGAAAGTTTCGGCCCTGATCCGAATGTAGTTCGCAAGGTACGCCGTACCTACTGACCCAATTTAACACTAGCTGTTCGATTACAGTATTTGCTTCCTGGTTAGGAATGGGGTAGACCTCGGGCCACTTGCTGAAATAATCGGCTACAACCAGCGTGTATCGATTTCCCCATTCGGATTCAGGGAAGGGTCCTACGATGTCAACATCAATCCATTCAAACGGTGCACCTACGTTGTAGGTTTGCATTTGTCCTCTCAGTCGTCGCTTTGGACCTTTGACGGAAGCGCAAATTGTGCATCTGCGGCACCAGTCCTCTACGTCTTCTCGAGCGGGGAGCCAGTAGACTCTAGCCCCCAATTTCGCTAAGGTCTTGTTAACACCATGGTGGCCTCCCGAGAATCCTTCGTGCATCTCCTTAGCCACATCGTGGATTCGGCTTTTGGGAAGTATAGTTTGCATCCTATAGGAACTGCCATCCGCCGTTTCCCATTTCCGCTTGAGTATGCCACCCTCTACCTTAAGGGAGTTCCATTGTACCCAATAGCTTTTCACGGTTTCACCATGCATTGAAACGTCTTTCCACTCAGGTCGCCCAGTTGTCTCCTTCCATACGAGCAATGGTCCGATCTCTTCATCGGCTAACTTGGCATTTTGAATCTCCTCCGGTGACCAACCTTCATCGAATTCGGTCGTTATCAATCGCAGATCAACGGGCGGTTCCTTTTTCTCAATCCGTCGGCAATGCTTGCAATTAGATGGACATGGACGGTGGGATAGGGCGTCAGCATTTCCATGAGCTCCGCCCTTCCGATGAACAATTTCTTAGTCGTATGACTGCAATCTTTCGATCCATCTCGCAACTTGTCCCTCGGGGTTTTTGAAGTTGAGCAGCCATCTCAATGATGCATGGTCCTTTCGAAGAACAAATTTCTGGCCATATATGTACTTGTGGAATTCCTTGGTGGCCTCTTTTATAGCCAATAGCTCCTTCCTGGTCACGCAGTAGTTCCTCTCGCTTTTTGAAGGAACTTGACTGTAATACGAGAGGAATCTTTCTTCGCCATCGATCGCATCGGTGTCAACTGCAAACATTTTTCCGGGTTTCGGATATGCCAGCACGGGTGATTCACACAGCTTCTCCTTCAAGGTCTCAAAGGCTACCTGGCATTGTTCATTCCAGACATACGGACGATTTTTCTCGGTTAATTGATGGAGACACTTAGCTATTTTGGCAAAGTCTTTGACGAATCTTCGATAGTAGGTCACCAGACCCAAAAAACTTCGTAGTTGGCGCTTGTTGTTTGGTGTTAGCCAGCTTTTCACGGCTTGAATTTTCTCAGGGTCTGTTTTGACCCCTTCTGCTGATACGACGTGTCCCAGGTATTTTACTTCAGCTGCGAAAAGGGTACACTTGTCGGGACTAAGTTTCAAATTTGCCAGTCGCAATCGGGAGAAAACCTCTTCTAAGTTCCGCACATGCTCTTCGAACGTTCTCCCGATGACGATGATGTCATCTAAGTACACCAAGTAGATTTTCCAGGTTAGGCCACGTCGCACGTATTTCATCAGGCGTTCGGAAGTGGCTGGAGCATTGCAAAGCCCAAATGGCATCACCACGAATTGCCACAATCCGGTCCCAACTGAAAATGCGGTATTCTCTCGGTCCTTCTTCTCGATTTCTACCTGCCAGTAGCCACTCTTGAGATCGAGTGTAGAAAACCATTTTGCGTCGGCTAAAGTGTCCATGATGTCATCGATGCGTGGGAGCGGGTAACTATCGTTCTTAGTGACGTCGTTAAGCTGCCTATAGTCGACACAAAAACGAGTGCTGCCATCCTTTTTCTTTACTAGAACTACTGGCGCGGCCCATGGACTGACAGAAGGTTCAATAACGCCTTGTTTTTCCATGTCCGAGATCAGTGCGCTCACTTCTCCTTGTTTGGCTATAGGAAGACGTCTTGGTGCTCGTCGAATTGGCTTAGCTCCCTGTGTATCTATGACGTGAGTTGCCATACTCGTTCGGCCTTGGTCATTCGGGCTTGTTGAGAAGATGTCACTGTACTTGGTGACCAGATCAGAGGCTCGTTTGAATAGCTGCACTGGCAATTTGACCTTCTTCAATATTGCAGACGTGGATTCCCGGGCTTTGTCTTTGTCTGTGTCTTGTCCTTTTCCAATGATGGTCGTGAGTAGCTTCCAAAGAGGTGATGGTGGGAACAGGCTGGCAGCTGCCGATGACTTCTCCCACTTTGATGCTCGTGGTTGAGTCTGCGGTGTTAAGGACTCTAACCGGCACGTATCCGTTCCTTAAAGATCTTACAAGGACTTCGTCCTACAATCAACCTGCGCAATGCAGACGTCTTCGTTGGCTCTATCAGATAAGATCGGTGGTCTGCAGAATCACCATCAAGTTTGGCCCATACAATGCTTTCGGAATATTTCGGTATATCAGTGTCGCTACATACTACCACATTATTCTTGGGAATTAAGACGCTAGGACCCTCCATCAATACTTCGACATTCTGCCATTTCAATACCCGTTTGCCCAAGTCCAACGTGATTCTATGTGGTCGCAGAAAATCCATTCCGAGAATGCAGTCACCCATAATGTTCGCGACCAGAAAATTATGTCGGAACGCAAGGTCTCCCAACTGTATCTGGAGGTTGACCTCTCCATGGACAGGTGCAGTTTCTCCCGTAGCTGTCCGTAGTGAAAAAATCCTGCCTTTTCGAAGAAGTTGTTGCCTCACATGGTCTGGTCGGATGATCGATCGGGTTTCGCCAGTGTAGATTGTTATGGTGCAATGTTCTCCGTCAACTTGACCCGGAAGGCATAAGTCCGCCTTTCCACGATGTAGTCTTGATACAGTGATGGCGATGCTGAGGACGTTGATCCTCCTAGCCAACCTCTGCCCCACGAAGTTGGCTCTTATATGTTTCCCGACCCCACCGTTTGAAGGGTTTCCATTCTGGGCTCCTGACTCGGTAAAGATCTTCTCCTAGCTGCACACCCTGGACGGTTTTCTTCGCTTCTTGCAGTCTCTTTGCAGGTGCCCCTTCTCTCCGCAATTCCAGCATCTAGGCGCGCCATTTACATGCGGCTCTCGCTCAATTTCGACGCGCTCACACCTGCACTCGTCTGCCACTACCCCGCGAACCCGGGCAGTGGTACGAGTCACATTTTTCGCTGCCTCAAAGTTCAGACTGTAAGCCAATGCGTCCTTGACCGTTTGCTTTTGAGCTAAACGCACGGCTTGTTGCAATTTCGGGTCCTTTAGTGCGCTGATGAATGCTTCTGTTGCTACATCATCTCGATGTTCTGGGTCGTAAGCTAGGTAAGCCAAAAGTGCTAGTCGCTCAATGTCTTAGGCTAACTGCTGTAGGGTTTCACCAGACTTCTGCGCCCGATGCCGTAGCTGTGACCGATAAATCTGCTTCAGATGATCGTCTACATAGCGCATGTCGAGCGCATTCATTATAGCAGCCGGGTTTGAGTGCAACTCAGCGGGGATAGTCTGCAAAAGCTCGGCAGCTGGGCCTCTTAGAGCAAGAATTAATGCAATTGCTCGTTCCTGCTCATTCCAGTGATTTGCCCTAGCAGCGGCTTCAAACTGGGTTTTGCAAATGCTCCAGACCGTTTGTCCGTCGAATATTGGTGCTTTCACATATCTGGATGTGCTTTGCGCTGCGGTTATAAGCGGGGCTGGTGAGGTGGTTACTTCTGCCTTCGCTGCTTCCAATTCCTTTTCACTTTTTCCATCTCATGGTTGATTCTCTCCTCGACCTGGCTGACCTTTTCCTCGATCTGGTAAACCTTTTCCTCGACCTGCTCAACCTTTTCCTCGACACCTTTAATTTGTTTGTTTAGACTACCGAGCTCCGTTTTTATTTCGGTTGACTGTTTCTCCAGCTTCTGTGTGATTTCTGCCTTGATTTCCATCGCTTGTTGGTCCAGCTTCGCTGATTGTTCTTCTTGCTTCGCAGTGAGACTAGATGACTGTTCATTTAGCTTCGCTGATTGTTCATCTAGCTTCGCAGTTCGACTGGATGACATCAGCATTTGCATTAGCGCAGTTTCTGGCTCCTTTGATTTTGGTGTTTCTACTTCTCCACCTTCTGCGCCTTTATCCGCATCAGAGAGCTCACCCGAATCCATATTCACGCCTTCCGACTCGATTGTGTCACGCAAGCGTGCAATCAGTATAGCCTTTGTACCTTGTGTGGCCAGATTTCGCTGTTCCAACTCCTCCTTGAGCTCCGATATGGTCAATTGATTAATTTTTGGAAGAAAATTTCCTGGCATTTTTATTTAATTTTTTTTTGCTATTTTTCCACCTGTTTCCACGTTAATTTACACTATTGTGCACTTTGAAAATGTTTAAACGTTTTCACTTCCGAAATTTTCTTTCTCACTTCTTGACCCCAATGTCGCGTGTTAAGGTTCGCGGCCAATAATTTTAATGTTCCGGGAAAGTGAAAACGGAATGTCTTTTAAATTAAATTAAAAGAGTTTATTTAATTAATGAAAAATGAACAATCACACTCAAACAATCAATCGCCTTTTCTTCGCGTTCCACTATATCGCAGTTTTCTATCGCGGCTGTAATGAATGATCCCCCCATTCATTCAGCTCGCCTTTATATAGGGTCTCTACCTATTCAAACTATTTCCCGTACATTGACGAATGTTCTGCCCAGAGGTACCTGGTAGATTCGAGCAAATTTGTGAATGGAGTGACGTCACTTTCAGATGTTGATCATGCTTGGTGGGTTCTCGGGGTTTCGAGTAAATTCATTTTGTTGATGTTCTTAATGGCTGTGAAAACAATTGCGACAGTAGCTCGCAGAATTCTTTGCACATGTATGTATTTATATATATATATATATATATATATATATATATATATATATATATACACATACATATATATGTATATAAATATATATATATATATATATATATATATATATATATATATATATATATATACACACATATATATATGTATATACATATATATATATATATTTATATTTATATATATACACATATATATGTATATACATATATATATATATATATATATATATATATATATATATATATATATTTATGTACACATATATATGTATGTGTATATATATATATATATATATATATATATATATATATATACATATATATGTACATATATATATATATATATATGTATATATATTTATATATTTATATATATATATATATATATATATATATATATATATATATATATAATAAATTAAAATTTCTGGCTTAGATTTTCGCAAAGTTTTCAGGCAAAGCGTATTGGGTAAATATTTCCGCTAACCTTGAACCAGTTTACCAATATTAGACGAAATTCCGTGATTTTTGTCTGCCTTAGTGTAGCTCCGATTTGAACAAATTCAGCGCATATATATTTTATAAATAATATGTGGGCTGCGAGAAAAGTGATGCTCTGCGGGAAGAAATATTTACTCGATCCTCCAAATTACATGGTCTTTTTTTGAAGTAAGACCCCTTAGTTCTGATACACTTGTACCCACACTCCTACCATTTGTTAGATGTTAACGCCGGACCAGCTCCTTGCTACGCGCCTCGACAGCTTTTATGAGCACCTGATTGGTCCTGAATTTCGGTCCTCAAATACTGGGCGGTAGATAAGATACAGCTGCGACGTCGTGAGCCTTCAGGAAATCCACAACAGTCCAGTTTTCTAACTGTTACTCGTCTGTTTTCAGAGACGATAACGATGGCTGCATTCTTTATAACCTCCGTCGGAGACCTTAAAAAGCACGAAATAAGCGACTCGCTGGTGATGATCACTCTAATCCTTTCGAATGCTTTATATCACTTGGAGGTCACCTGGTTCATAACGTCTTCTCAATATACCGTGGCTAATAGTCATAAGCATCCTTTTAGGTCTTTTTAAAACTTCTTTTTACAAAGACCTACTATATAGTTTCGCGTCCAATCTGTCCGTCCGTCCATCCGTCTGTCCGTGCGTCACAGCAAATTGCCCCAGAAACAATAGAAGTTAGAATGCCCAAACTGTGGAAAGCTCAGAAGTGATAGTTTCTCAAAAGTTTAGGTCTTACACAACATTTAAAAGTTTTTTAAGGGGGTCCCCCCTTGTAACGAAGTAAAAAAATTTTTAATTTAAGGTAGTCGAATGGGGTACCAAATGAAAAGTCTTGATTATAACTTTTAGAATCTGAAAGAAAAAGGTCAGTTTATGCATCACGGGGTTCAGGGGGAAACAAAATGTACCAAGATTGCGATTGCCGCTTTTGCGCCGAAAAATCTGAAAATGGTCATGGAAGTGGGTCTTTATAAGTACAAGTGCAACAAATACCTCAGAAATCTCAACTTTGTTAATAATAGTATGATTTGTAGATTTTACGTTTTGGCCCATAATATCAAAACAGTCCTTTAAATTTTTGAAATTTTGTAATTATATAGATAAATGTAAGATCTTTATGCTCATTTCATTGAAAATTGAATCATAATCAAGTGAGTTAGAGGCATAGAGCACATTCATTTTCTTCCAATTTTCATGAAAATTTAAGGAATGGTGTTTAATTTGAATATGTTCAATCGGCTGAGCATTCAGAAAAATTATTTAAGCTGGATCAAAATGGCAGCTGCAATGTGCTTATGAAAGAAACTCTGCGTTTCTTGCATACATTTGAACGATTTCTTATCCAAGTATTGGATGAACAATTCACGTCATCAACTCACGCTATTAAAAAACTTGTTTCAAACCCTAAGGTGGCTACAAAGACCTTCTGGTAGGAGCACTCTCCTGCTTACCCAACTTGTTGGTTCTTACTGACTTTTAGTAAACATTTGGAATAACGAACTTGCTTTAACTTTTCATGTATACTGGGCATAGTAGAATAATATCGAACACTTCTTCCGCGAACTTTCATGTCCGTCAACTCACAGGGCCATAATGGTTCTTTAAGAAAAGGACTGCAAAT
Organism: Odontomyia ornata; assembly: GCA_963969285.1. Lineage (NCBI taxonomy): Eukaryota > Metazoa > Arthropoda > Insecta > Diptera > Stratiomyidae > Odontomyia > Odontomyia ornata. The sequence continues at coordinate 170,465,760 of OZ017740.1, read as the reverse complement.
GATAAGGAATGCTGCCATCTCTCGCAACAAAACTCCCGTTTGGGTCACTATTACCATTACTTTTTGAAGATCCTAAATACGAAGGCTATGTTCAACAAATGATTTGAATTAAATTGAATGTTATTATCAAATAATAATCAAATTTTCTTTTTCAGGTATGTCTCAATATGAACTCTGTATACTTGTAAGTATTATTATTTTTATGATAAATTTTTGCAAGTTTCGTCAAAACTTACATTAGATGCATAATAAAAAAGATCATCCTAGAAATTCCCGCAACATACTCGTATATCTCTATTCGACAAATAGTCAACGAAAGCGATTTCTATTTTCTTTATAATATAGTGCAAGTTCAAGCGTATCGGTACGAAGCCTCTTGGTTATACCATGTAGAGAACCCTTATATTCTGAGGGCCGCAGAAAATGTTGATTATATGCATTTTTCTTCTGAGTATCTAACAAACAAAATACTTCTTTAGCTTGCAAACCATAGAGGTCTGCAGTGTTCATCAATATCGATTCATTCAGACATTAGTTGTATTTGAAAATAAGAGTAGCCTCTCTTTTATTTTATTATGTATATTATGTGCATTATAAGGGCTTTGTAAAACTAATTACAATATTTACAATACCCTACTACAGTCGTGACATGTCTATCCGTCTGTTGCAAACAACAGAAACTCTCGCGAAAACTAATGCTGAGCTGGCCGACCAGCGAAGCAAAAACAAATCGCTAGCTGCAAAACATGCAGAACTTGTTCAACTACTGAAAAATAAAGCTAAGGCTAACGGGAAATTTAAGAAAGACAGTCCTCAGATGAAAAAACGAAAGGTGAGGACGTCTTCACCTCCAAAGTCTTGTTTTCGTCTGAAAATTCAGAAAGTGAGATGGAAGTTGACTGTATGAGTAGCACTAAACACAAAGAGGATGAGATTTACCCTGCCCTTCCACCACCAAAACCAGCTACGACATTACACCAACACCAAAAACAACACTATAAACACAAACAAACCCGCAGCACAAACACAAGAACCTAAAACAGTACCAATCATTTTACGAAAGCCCTTAAAATGGCCCCAGAACTTAATATTACGAAAACACAAAACATCTCATTCACATGCGCGAAAAGGGTCTACTTTGGCATACAAATCATACCAACAACACTCCCAGAGCACAGACGGCTGACAAAAGCACTAACTGAAAACGAAATACAATTTCACACTTACATACTTCCGGAGGCTAGACAGCTGAATGTTGTCATCAGGGGACTGTATGGCCTTTCAGTTGAAGAAATCAAGGAAGACTTACAGTCTCAGGGCTTTAACTCAATAGAAGTCTACTACATTAAATTGAGGGAAGGTCTTTCTAGGGTTGTCAAGGTTCTCTTCCCAAAATCTGAAACGAACATTTACAATATAAAATCTGTTTGCCACCTTATGTGCGTCATGAAGGCAAAGCGCCCTCGTACGGGCCAGGGTATGTGCCACAATTGCCAACAATTAGGACATTCATCTAGAAACTGTCATGCACAGTCTCGATGCGTTAAATGCGATTTGCTTCACCATTTCTCGGACTGTCCAAAGAAAATTGAAGAGAAGCCAAAATGTGTCAACTGTGGTGAAGAACATCCAGCAAGCTAAGGGGGTTGTCCCAGGAATCCAAAAAAACGTGAGAAGATCGTTCGCACAGGTTCTTGCCGCCTAATCCACACAACTAGCACAGAAACAAACAACCACGACACAGGCACCTCCACGCACACAAAATCAACAACACAATATGGGCTAAATGTTTGCCAAAATACAGACACAACTTCAAAACATGATGCAAGAAATGATGGCAAACATGATTCAAACCATGATTCGCTGCATCTGAAAATGTCGTTAACACTAAACACTAATGAGTTTAATGAACCACGTTTCAATTTTGACGTGGAATACGAATTCCTTGCTTCAGCATACTGGTGAAATACAACACTTTATATTTGATCATAAATTCGACATCATTATGATTCAAGAAACCTTTTTTTGAAGCCTGGAAGACGGTTCCGCACCCCTAACTACATAGAATGACGGGTAGAGGAGGCGGAACGGCCATTCTCGTGAGACGAAACGTGAGTCAATATATCATTAATACATCCACATTTCAAAAACTAGGGGCCACAGCAATCAAAGTGCGAACTGATTTTCCAAACTTCATTGTGATATCTGCCTACAATCCTCTAAGAAATAGAAATCTCTTAAATGATCTTAGATCACTTGCTGCATTTGAAGGCCCTATCTTCATTGCAGGAGATGGAAATGCCACACACCGTCTTTGGGGAGCTGTGAGAAGCAATAAAGCTGGGACCGAGCTCAATACATTCATCACAGGCAATCACTTCAGGCTACATTACGGATTAAGAAATTGTTTTGCACTGGACATTGGAATATCGCGAAACTTCGCACAAAATGTTCGGTTAAATGCTCTCGACGAAACGTCTTCCGACCACAAAGCAACCCTTTTCCTCATAGAAAACATCTTTATTGAAGTTCATGAGGTTCTTACAAACTGGAAAGCATTTAAAGTTGCATTGGCAAACGAAACTAATTTTCAATCACCTGAAACGGCCGAGGACATCGACATTGAGAATGTAACTCAGAAAATTTTACAGGCAAAAGAGGAACATACGCTCATCACTCCGAGAAGGGAAACGAATTCCTATGAACTCCCTCAGAACATCAAACAACTGATCAGGAGAAGGAATCAAGTTCGGAGGAGAGCTAGGTTTACTGGTGACCCTACGCTACGCATAAACGCTACTCGGATGACAAATAAAATCCGTGATAAGATCAGGGTATTCTGGAACGAGCAATGGCAGAGCTTTTTGCAGAGTCTCGAGCCTGGGTGTGGTAGTTTCTGGAGAATGTCCAATGACGTTCGGATAAAAAGCAAAATTGTGGTACCGCCTATTCATGGTCTGAATGGGATGCAATCCTACGATGCAGGTAAGTCTGAAGCATTTGCAGATTATCTGGAAATGCTATTCCGTGAAAAATCTTCAGACGAGGAGGACTTTGAAACTGAGGAAAGAAAAGAATCTTCTATCAACAGACTCCTGATTGATAACATTCAACATGAAAACAGGATTGAACCAACAGACTTAGACGAAATCAAAAACATTATACAGACGCTCAACAAACATAAAGCACATGGAATTGACACTATTACAAACGCAATGATCTCTTCGCTGCCGAACAATATTTTACAAGCACTGACTGGCATTATTAATGCAATATTCCGTTTGCAAAAGTATCCCAAAATATGGAAATCAACAGTTATTATTCTTTTTCCGAAACCTCACAAGGCCCCACAATTTCAACAAGACTAGAGACCCATCAGTCTGCTCTCATCGCTGTCAAAAATTGCGGAAAGGGTGATTCTGCATCGACTCAATGAGGTTTATTATGGACAAATATATTATACCGGAAGAACAATATGGCTTCAAAGCTAAACACTCAACTGAACTCTAGTTAGTTGAGTGGTACAACCATCAAACAGGCTTAAATCACAGGAATTCAACCAGCCTAGCTATGCTTGACATAGCTAGGACTTTGATAAAGTCTGGCATGCAGGACTGATCTTCAAAATGCACCAATTCTGCAGCTCACTCAAATTATTGGCTCCTTCTTGGAAGGCAGAACATTCCGTGTTCAGAATTAGCAAACAACTCTCAAGCCTGAGATCAATTGATTTTTGAGTTGCTCAAGGCTCGCCCATCTCAGCAGTCATATACAATATATTTACTGCAGACCTTCCCACTCTGCGTCCAAAAGTAAAACGATCACTCTACGCTGATAATACCTGCCTATTTATTACAGCACGACAAGCAAGAGTCATCTCTTCTAACTTCAACGATCAATAAACATTTTATTGGAATACTTTCGTAAATGAGAAATTAAAATTAATTCTGACAAAACATAGGCCCTATTTATCTCAAGGAAAAAACTACATACCCCACAGATACTTATCGTTGACAATAAAACAATAGACTGAGCACCAACGGCTAAACACCTTGCACTTACATTCGACAGAAGCCTCACATGAAAACAACACATACAAAATTAACGGGGACATTGTATTGGATTTCTCTCCTCGCTATACCCACTCATTAAATCCAAAGTCTTCTCATATACAAACAAATTATTCGACCGACGCTAGTGTATGGTAGTTCTGCTTTCTACCAGGCTACAAAGACTAACAAAAAAGCACTCCAGTCCTTCCAAAATAGAATTATTAGAAAGATCTTAAGAATTGCATGGTAGATTAGAAACACGGACATATACAAGGACCTAAGACTTGAGGCGGTTGAAAAATACGTACGTGGCAAAGCACTGAAACTTTTTGACACAATTGACAACTACACAAATAGGACCCTGGCATTCCTTCGAACTGTGCGCAACAGGGATGAACACCGGTTCCTCACCATCCGCCAAATAACTCTGTAAAAATTATTTCTTAAAATCATATAATGACTGAAACGGGCTCAGGAAGGTAGATGGGTACTGAAGTACTCACAGATATGAGGGAGTTAAGGTGCTAAATCGCACTAACTCCACATCCCCCAACATATTCCGCACCACGAATTTTTCCTTTATTTATAAATTGTAGATGTAGGGCTGTTGTTGTTTTTTTTTTGTCATTAGAAATTGTTTGTTAATAAGAAATTTTCTTAGACACACGGAAATCAGGTGAATTAAATTAACATATTAGGTCATGTACTGTATTTAGTTCGATACTGTCACTTCGTCACTTTTCTGTAGCGATGTTTCCATACTTATTTTTGCCAATTTTTTCGAATTTTCATGAATAAATCGTTAATAAATTAATTTGAGTAGATTAATCAAATTATAGTACTGCTTTTTAGCTGTTTCTTCTTCTATTTCAAACCTGGTTCACTGAAAATTGTTGTTATAATATACGTAATTGTAAGATTACAAGAAGAAATTACAAATGACAAGAAGAAATTACAAATGACCAACATGTTTGATATTCCGTGTGAATTTTTTCTTTCATATTTTGATTTTATTTTATGAACAAATTAATTAAAGTTCACTGAAGATTTTTAAAGCTTGTATTAAAACAAAAAAAATGAAAACGAATTGTTAAAGATGTAAAAATTCGGTCTTCATCTTTCTTCGTTCGAAGGAACCAGGAAGAAGACACGACATAATGGCTAGGAACCTCCTTTAACCCAGTCATCGGATTGTGCTTCTTCTTTTAGTTGTAGAAACTATCGCTAGGTATGGAGTATCGTTGCATGTTATCTCCGCCATCAGTACCTTAACCCCGGTCGGGAGAGATGTGAGGGGGCACCAAGTCCGCCTAGAGCCCCACTTTTTTCCATGCAATACAATTTTCTTCTCAAGGACGAGGAAGTTTTTCGACGGCGCATAGGGTTAACAAAAACGATAAGTATCAAAACAACAAAACCTTCGGTCGTGTCTGCGTCTTTTTTTGTTTTGTTTTTCGCTTCATTTTTCTTTGAGCTCTACCTACAAATGTGATAAATAATTTGTAGTAGGACTTGGTGTTAAAAGAAAGAATCCGCTCCATGACACCGTAAACGCTAGCCTGCAAGCGCATATACGCGTCCCTGGACCAAATCACTCTCAGTGAAACAAGCACCTGTTTCACTGAGGCAGCCCAACGTCGCTGGAAGTCCTTCACGGACAACTATTCCAGACACAAATGCTACAGGTGGATAAAAACCAGCAGAAAAATATTTGATATTAAGCCCAACTATAGAGAAACTCGAAACTGGGTTTCTTCAGGTAAATCAGCGTAATGACAGATAAAACTGGAACCTGAAACGGGCATATCAACTCTAATTCTCTTTATGAACTCCGTACAATCCGGACTACTTTATTGTCGACCAAGAGCTGCACTGAAAATTAGTGTCGCAAGTACAAAGATGAGAAACGCTACGCATTTCATTTGCATACCGACCAGATTTTGAGTCGACAGAGATTGCGATAGCAGGGGTGATATGCATCACCTTTCTCTTTAGAGAGTGTTGAAACACCTACTTGGTTGAATCAGAACGTTGCCACTCGGTATTGTCTGAGAATTTGATATAGTTTTACAATATGTTTGGAATCCAAACTGTCTAGTAGCCGGTTGTTCCTTGGATTGAAGTCTCTGATTAAACGCAACCAGGCCATATTTGACTTTTGATTGTAGCTACAGAGGCACACCATTAAGTTGGGATGGAAGTAGAACGTTAGTTTTCTTTTTTCTCGTAAAGAAAACTGCAATGATACACTCGTTGTCTTAGTTACATTCCGCTCCTAGAAGATGCCTACACAGAGCGTTTAGGCATTTGATTAAATTACCAGTAAGATTACATCATCAGACTATATCAAGAAGTTCTACCTGTTTAGAAATAATGGCGGATAGACCGCCCAGCTTATCTATGTACTGAGAGAGTGGCTCAATCGGAATGAGCATGGATTTTTTCAATCTTACTTGCATAAGATTCGTTAGTCACTGCCTTCTGATATTTTGCGCAAGTATGAGGGATAATGCCCGCTATACATTTTTCCATATAAAAGACATGGGAAAGGCAGCGCATGGCCTGCTTGAAAGAACAGGAGCCTCCTTTAGATACTCTAATCAAAGATATGCTCAACTCGGCTAAAAAATAGAGACATATAGTATAGCATATTAAGCTCGGGCAGTCCTACCATTATAGAAGGGTATCTTTGATCTTGAGCGCAATACATTAAACCCAGCCTAAAATAAGTTGAGTAAGCAGGAGAGCGCTCCTACCGGAAGGTCTTTGTAAACATCCTAAGGTTAGAAACAAGTTTTCTAATATCGTGAATCGGTAACTTGAATTATTCATCCAATCCGTGGATATGAAACCGTTCAAATTTATGCAAAAGATGCACAGTTTCTTTCATAAGCACTGTGCAGCCTGTAGGGAAAAGGTAGGTATCGAAAATGTTCGTAAAGGACTGCAGCGATAGTCTGCTGCCTCGGCAAAGGAAAATGTTGATATCCGCCGAGAATGCCCTTGTCTGGGGACGCGTGAATGCGCTGGCAGGCTAGCATTGCGATGTCGTGGGGCGGGCTCATTCCCCCAGCACAAGGACCCACTACAAAAGAATTTCGAATTCACAAATTCTTGGGTCTCAAAAGAAAAGGCGACCGAAGTCGAAAAATTGTAGGTAACTACAAAGAGGGAGGAATTGCTTGTTCAATGAACAAGTTGAAACGAACCAAAACAGACGGACTTAGGGTAACCTCGCCGTAACCCGACGATTCTCATGGCCCACAAATAAGAGTGGGACAACCGGATGGTGGTGGTGCCCCCTCGCACCCGCCCAGCCGGATCAAGATCCAAAAATGTTGCAGTGGCAAAGTATTTCCCTTCTGAATGGAAAACTCATACAACATAACTTGTATGAGCCTTCCCATCAGAGAAGAAATATACCGGGGACCAATTTATTTCATAGGGTTATGCAATTGGATCACATAACCCTATGCTATAAAAAGGCACCTTGTCTCGAGGCCACTCAACCCGCAAGAGTCCCTGAAACAAAAAGAAGGTTAGAGTGTGCCCAATGGCTAGCTCATTTTTGGTGGGGAAAGCCTTCCACCGTACCGGGCCCTATACCCGGTCAAAAGAACGAAATTGGAAAGACCGGTGATGTTATCGTTAACGCATCATTTTTAAAGGAAAATACGAGTTTTCAAGTTCAAACAACGTGTATTCATGTAGTTAACGTTTACAATCTTCTCCAGTATTCAAATCTAATGGGGTTCAAGCATTAAGCATGCTGCCACTGTTCGTTTATTTTATGCTACGTTTTGATATCCTCGGAATTCGACATCAAATTAAACCTCGCTATTACTGGTGACTGTGTTTTTTCTTAATTTCTTTTTTTTTACAATAAATGAAATGTTGTAGCAAAAAAATATTTAAATATGCACACAAAAAATATATCAAGTAATGGAAAAGAAAAAAAATGTACACAACCGATAATAATTAATTCCATACATAAAAAATAAATGATATGCAAAAAAGTATACCAGAAGAAAAATAAAATGATATGCAAAAAAGTATGCCAGAAGAAAAATAAAATGATATGCAAAAAAGTATACCAGAAGAAAAATAAAATGATATGCAAAACAAAGGTATACAGGAAGAAAAATAAAATGAAATGGTACTCAGATATCATCCGCGACGAGCGCTCGTAGCTGGAAGGTAAGTCCTGTTGAACAAGGAATAATTTATTAGATGCTTTGTTGCATATCTCACACTTATATGCATTGAGATGCGAGTGGACAGCTTATTTATTTTTACATTAAGCGACTGTATTTTCAATAAATCCAAGAGATGAAATCCAAAAAGTGTGTAATTAATCCTTAATTGCAGTTTTCCACGCAAATTTCGACGTCCACACAAACGATATCTCTTCTCGAGCTGGCGGAACGACGAACGGAAATCCCCTTGTCATCACCACTTGACGCGTTCCGAACCGTTCATTAAGTTGACAATTTTATTTCTAAACCGCGCGGGGCTCGGTGCAGAACACTTTTTCTATTTTTGTCCAATATGTATACCAAAGAGATATATTTAAGATTGAACTATTTCAAAAAACACGTCGGACGGGTTACAGTAAATTTTACCACTGTATTTCACAATAGTATACCAACATTTGATCACTATAGGAGTGTAATAGCGTAGATGGGCCAAAATTATTTCAATCAATTACACTAAGTTGTAATACTTCCTGACACTCATTAAACCCTGGCCAACTCAAATAATCAGCTATGAAGCAATTCCGTTGTGAGTCTAACGTTTTCAACAGTTATTTTCCCCCGGTTTATTTAGTCATACACAAACTAAAATCTAAACGCGTATTTGCACTCTATTAAACTTTCTCGCATGTGTTTGAGCCACTCGAAAAAAATGATTATTATCATGAAAAACTTCGTTTTTACATTTCCTTTTCACCGAAATCAATTTCTCGTTATCATGCTTCGAAAAAACTTCCACGAACCCTCTCGTCCGGCCAACCATCACGGCGGGCACAATAAAGCATCAATGATTCTCCCCTTTTACTTTTTGTAAATTATTCTAACATCGTACTCAACTTTTGAACTAATTTTTGGTGTTTTAATATTTCACTCGCAGACAATACGGCACTCCTTTACTTCTGCAAGAATATTAACTCTTCTTTTACTTTAGATTTGTGATGTCTTTCCCAGACACCTGGAAGCGAGTCAACATTCTCCCTATCCATAAGGCAGGGGACCGCTCCTCTGCTCATAATTATCGACCCATATCTTTGTTATCCTGCTTTGGCAAAATCCTAGAACGTATTGTGCATTTGAGGATTTATGATGCTTTACAGCTAAATTTCTCCGATAGGCAACATGTTTTCATAAAAGGGCGTTCCACTGTAACCAATTTACTTGAAATTACAGATACTATTGCCTCTGCACTTGACTCAGGTGGCCAAGTGGATGTGATTTACACAGATTTCGCTAAAGCATTTGATAGCGTAGATCACAACATTCTGATTTCAAAACTCCAACAATTTGGCATTAGTGGCCCCCTCCTGGCATGGCTGGACTCGTTTTTCAAAAATAGATCCTGTACAGTGATTTGGGGTGGACAAGCTTCATATTCTTTCAGTCCCACTTCTGGCGTTCCACAAGGTTCTATTCTAAGTCCTCTCCTCTTCAATCTATTCATTAATGATCCCGTCTATTTTACTTCTAAATCCCTTTTATATGCGGACGACTTGAAAATCTTTAGAGTCATCAGCTCAAATCAAGATTGCCTGGATCTTCAAAATGACTTAGACCTCTTAAACTCATGGTGTCGAAGTAATCGGCTCACTCTTAACATCTCTAAATGTCATTGGATGTGCATTTCCAGGAAAGCAAATCGCATTCCTTTCGCTTACTCAATCGACCACTCAGTGCTCGTTTGCGTCGATAGGTTTTAGGATTTAGGCGTAACGTTTGACCCCCATCTGAAGTTCGACATCCACATACTTCAAATGACAACTAACGCCTCTAGAGTTACAGGCTTTGTTTTACGCTCCTCTCATAAATATTTCAGTATTCAAACCGGAATACGTCTGTTCTCTATGCTTGTGCGCCCGATTCTAGAATATGCATGTCAGGTGTGGTCACCGCACCTAATTTATCTCTCAGACGCAGTGGAATCTGTTCACACGCACGCTCCTCTTCAAGCGTAAGGTTCCGTATCGTCCTTACAATGACCGCCTGAGTTTCCTGTTCATGCCTTCGCTTCAAGAGAGGAGGCTCTTCCGCGACCAATGCTTTCTCTTTAAACTTGCCAGTGGTTTACTTTCATCTAACCTAATCAACGCGATAAGCACACGCCGACTTTCTCGAACCAGATCCTTTCAGTACTATATAGTACCGTACGCTAGAATAGAAACGTATCGTCAATCTCCGTTAGTTCGAATGGTTAGAGATCATCATCGTCTCCAGCTTGGTCCTCCTTTAGACTCGATTGCGAGCTTCAAATTAAAGCTGCGGAGAATACTCTGCCATCTAGAAATTTAATTCTTTCTTGTCTTTTTATAATGTACGTATCACTTTTTCCTTGAAATGTGCTTAATTTTTATGGATTTTTTCTTTTTTAAGTTCTTTTTTCTTATTAAGAAACTACCTTGTAATTGGAATTTCATTCTGTAAGATAGTTTTGTAAATAAAATAGAATAAAATAAGTCTCTTGCGTTTTTCTCTCCTTAGATAGGTTTACCGCCCGACCGACAACTTCTCACTCATCGCTACGAGTTCCCACCCTCCCAAGTTACTTTCCGTTGCCAAGCGAATCTCAGATTCGCGTTACAGTTTACGCTAACGTCAGGAATGTCTTCGAATGCATTTTAGGTAATGCACCGTTGCCCTGCACGAAGTCAGGGGTTCCACACCCTAAATTGTAATGGGCAGATTCAAATTTTTAACAAAAACCAAAATTTAATTGTAGTAGGGAAATTTTAACTAAACTAAAGAAATTAAAATTGAAGTAAAGAAATTTAACTAAATTGAAGAAAATTTACATGTAGTGAACAAATTTACATGAAGGAAAGAAATAAAAATTTTAAATAGTAATGAAAAATTAGATAGGAGATAGGAGGGTTTTCGAGCAGTTTGCTGGTATAACAGCTCGATTACTACAAGCCGCCATTTTGATCCAGGTTAAATGATTTTTCTGAATGCTCGGCTGATTGTTCATATTCAAGTTAAACACTATTCCTTAAATTTTCATCAAAATTGAAAAAAATAAAGTGCCTAGGTCAATTTGAATTATGTATCAACCATAAACACGTGTTATTGTTGTTGTAATTCCATACAATTGAAATGGCTATAACTCACTGGATTATGATTCGATCGCGATTAAATATTGTGAACGTAAATATCTTATATCAGTCTATATAATTACAAAATTTCAAGAAGTTTAAATGTACCGTTTTGGTTTGATGTACGATAATGTAAAATCTACATATCATACTATTATTAACAAAGCTGAGTGAATCTCGATTTCTGAGGTATTTGTTGCCCTTGTACTCATAAAGGCCCACATTCGAGATAATTTTCAGATTTTTCGGCTCAAAGTTGTCCAATCACGTGGGCACAAATTTTTGGTACATTTTGCCTTCCCCTGGACCCCCTAATTCATACAATGGTTCTTTTATTTCATTACTACCTTTGATTAAAAAATGTTTAAAGGCTAGTTCGTTATAAGAGGGCACCCCCCATAAAATTTTTCTAAATTTTTGATAAGGCCTTAGCTTTTGAAAGACCATCACTTCTGACCTTTTCACAAAGTTTGAGCATGCTAGCTTCTCTAGTTTCTGAGGAAACTAGCTGCGACGCGCGGACAGACGGACAGACGGACAGACAGGTCTTTGTAAAAAATTTTGTTTACAAAGACCTAAAAATGTGTCAAAGGGTTCGAAGTTAACAGTGAAGGAACTAAGTGGATAATACAAAAGCCTTGTACGTCTGAAAGTTCCATAGTCTGGGAGTAAATACGCACAAGAAAGAGTAACGCCCCAGAATCAATCTCCGCAACGAACAATATAGAGTATCTTTCGAAGTCTTTTACAAGTTTTGAATAGTGATATCCATAAGGCCCTTAAAATGAAGACACTTGATACAAGTATCACAAAGTACTTAACCTTTTTGATAAAGACACGCTCGATAAATTTCTCAGGCTTTTGATGGAACAAAAAACTCATATCCAGGTACGAATTTACAAATTTGCAAAAATATAGCTTTAGTGATTGAAAGTGAGTCGCGGATCATGAATTAAATTGAAATTCATAATCACACCAGATGCAGACCCTCTTAATTCCAAGATGGCATTCCTGCAGTACTTACTTAGTGGAAAAATTTCGATGTATCGAAATGGGTCAAAATGTCTGATATATTGGTTCGAGATTTCCTAGAAGCAAGCTGAAAAAGCTTGAATAAGTTCCTTTTATTCTATCCTTTCCGTGATGCTTTTCTCCACGGATAGACTTGACGTGTAACTTTTCCAATTTGCGTGTGATGTTCATAGGGAATACTTACGTTGAGTGTCTAATTTTCTGTGTAGCTCAGTAGATGGTTTGGCAACTACTGCCACGTTGATAAAAGAAAATCGATGACTTGATGAAAATTATTGCAGCCCTACAATCAATCTCAATTTGACTTCCAGTTAAAAAATAATAAAATCAAATCCGACAGGATTTACGCAATGTTTTGAATATTTTAGCATTGGGGAGCCATGACAACATGAAAGTCGTTCCTGCTGTAGGCGAAGCATTCGCGTTATCCTTCCAGTTGAGGAATTAATAACTGAGCTTGAACATAATTGTCGGTTTCTGTTTCATTGTTTGTTCTTTGGTATGCAAACAGAGACTCGCAAAATCACATCAAAGTTTTTGTTTATTCCTTCCAGTAAAATTTGCTTCTGCAGGCACACACCTGAAAGACTGTCTACATTCGTGTACAAGAATGTTCACCTCTTCTTTGAGTTCAATTCACACGTTTCCGATAACATCGACAAGAGCGCTCTCATGTCTATTCCCTATTAGGCAAACAAACAACCCTCGATAATGAGCATATTCAGTGTTCAGGGTCGTACGTATGAAGTCCTCTAGCCAAGACTGTACTCGGCTTGTTGTCTTTGAGTGAACACAGAATACATATCCTCCTAATGAATTATTACGTCGTCGTGAAAGATCTTGAACGAGCCGATTTATCCCCATTTAGGTTGGGAACGATTAGAACGTGTGCGTACGTTTGTGCTCCGGTATCGCCCATTTATGTCGTTCACACGAAATATTGTCCTTATTATTCGGCTTCCGAATGGATCCTTATATTGTTCGAGAGCCCTTCACCTGCTTGCCACGGTGGCGTGGTTACGTTCGATAATATACGAGTGTTCACGTATTTTCTTCTAGGGACGGTTTGTTGCGACTCCCTTGAGAGGGTGCTTCAAATAAGACGAGTAACTGCTTAGTGGGCTTAATCAAAATACGAAATTCCTGTAACCAGGTCTCGGGATTACCTATATTTTACTTAAGGCGCGGGCGGCATAGAATTGTATGATAAAGAAAGGCAGTACAATGCTTCCTAGAAATAATGGTATGTTCGGCGAAAGGAGGAATGCTTGTTGAGAAATTGTTTGTTTTATTTATGTATGAGAAGGTGAACGTCTTTGATGTATCTTAAACCTTGGGGGTAGTGTTGTCAAGGAACATGAATGTCTCGTTTCATTATTTCAAGCCACACAATAACAACAGCAAATTGTAGCTATCCTTTAAATCAATAAAGAATGAAATTATCCGTGAAAGGCTGTCATTTAAAAGTAGCAAAATATGAAAACACAGTTTCACTTAAGGTTTCTCATTTTTGCAGTAAAATGTTTAAAATATAAGTAGAGCATGAAGGAGCAAAGGCCCAGGCACTCAAGAATTTATTAGAAATTTTCAACTTTCGTATTATCAACACTCCGCTTTCAGCCCTATCACTAAAGCGCTATTGTTATTTTCCGGAAACTGTCAGCAAGGTGAACAGTATTAGCTTAACTGGGCTACTTTGTTATATTTTACGCGGCATTTGATTTATTTTAAAATAAAGCACTCCTTTAAAACTCTAGAATGCAAAAGTTCACTTAAACTCGCAGATCTTTACTGAACTTTTTGTGAATATTCAATTGTAGATAGATATTTCACATACTTTTTTAGGTAAATTTCTCGAAAAAAATTTAGCTACTGCCGACTATATCTTGTACATATATAAAAAAATATATATACACTTGCCAGAAAAAGTATCCGTACACGACAAAAAGAAAGCAACATTTCAAAAAAATCATTGAACAGAAAACGTTTGTGTTAAAATTTTGTATCAAAAATTTTTATTCAATACCTTAAAAATATTTGCTAGACATCATTTCTGTAGTACTTTATTTTATATAACAAAAACAAAAGCCTTCTGTAGAGATTTAAAGGATTTTAAATGTCTGGTCAGGACTGCAGCGATGGTTTGCTGCCTCAGCGAGCGAAGATATTAGTGCTCGCCGGAACTGGCCTTGTCTGGGGGCGCGTAAATGCGCTGGCAGGCTAACATTGTGGTGACGTCGAGCGGGATCTTTCCCTAGCACAAGGGCTCACTACTAAAAAATTTCGCATCCACAATTTTGCAGGGTTCTCAAAAGTATATCGGTTTGATGGTGTCGAGGCCGAGGTAACCTACCGAAGAAATGTAATACCAAAGTACGACAGACCGAGCCTGATAAACGAGAGTGGGGCACCAGGCGGAAGCGGTGGCCTCCATCCGGATCAAGATCCATTGTAGACGTGGCGTATATTTTCCATTTAAAAGAATAATTCCTGCAAACATAATTCGCGTCAAATTAAAAATAAAAATGTTTCAGATTTATGTTAAAATTTTATATGGTGGAATCACATAACATTTTAACATAAATGGGAAACCCAAGCAGAAGGCCACTCTACCCTACCAGAGCACCTGTAACGACAAAAGAAAAGGGGTGAACTCACCCGATGGAAGCTCATGAGTGGGCCTTCTTCAATTCATCTCATCATTATCATCCTCGTAAAAGTATATTCTATTTTTATAGTCAAATGTTCTGAATTTAAAGTAGGTATGAATAATACAAAATATATTTGGTTCAAGTAGTTCATTTAATTTTTGCCTACTTTTTAGCAGGATTTCTCTCCAAAATATCAGTAAAAAATTTTTTTTTTCAAATGTGACAAAAGCTTAAAAGTCAAAGTCAAAAGCGCTTTATTCAATACTAATCGTTATAAATTCTAAAAGAATATAAAGCAAATTCCAAACAATAACAATACAAAAACTTAACGGCCCAAATGGCTCTCTAAATTTATAAGTTATCAGTTAAATACATTCTATCAAAAAAACTATAGCAAATTCAAATTAATTAAGATTATTACATATTTTATGGCTTGATTGGAAAAAGGTGAAAAAACCAACCTACACTATTCAAAAATTATTTGAACTCAAACACAACAGTGAACTTTGATCCTACACCTAATATGTTATAACCTAATTCTAATGAAATTCAATCAAAAACTTTATCTTATACTAAAAAATTCTATCACAATACTCCTAACCTACGCGTTTAACTTTATCTCTAAACCTAATATAATAAACATAACATATACCTTACCTATCTCTAATTTTCAACACAAATATACAACAACACTAAATGTAGCAATAATGAGCTGAAACTCAAAAACTAAGTAACGAAAAACACAAAAACAGAAAATAAACACGAATAAAATAGACATTGTCATTCAGCCACCAATACCTAGATTGCTGTCTCAGCTCGATCAGCTTCAACGAATCTAGCAAATGAGTATCTCCATTGGAATTGTTGGTCTTGTGAGCTCAAACTCGGAGGATATTTTATCTTCTTATCGGTGGCCCGTCGATATATGTGATATATGACTGGGACGCCGTCTGAATCAAAAACATATCGATTCATGTCCAAATACACGAATGCTTCTGGAGGAACGAAGCCTATAGTGAGGCAAGTCGCAATATACGCGTCTGTAGGGTGGAACGGCGGTGAAATCCAAGGGTTTTCACTCACAGTTACAGATCTTGCGATATGATTCCGCAGAAGTTTCAATATGAAGATATCGACTCTCGTCACTTGAGCAGTTTGATAAATTCTTCTATTCGATATATAATGCTTCCAATCCGTCTCAGGCTTTCTGTACAAACCAGTACATGCACGAAGACATTTCCTTTTGAAAAATCTTAGTTTTTCCACAGTACTAGCATTCCGGTTGTACCAGATCTGACATCCATATGTCAAAACTGGTCTAACCAGGGTCTTGTAACAGACTATTTTGACCTTTTGATCAATGTATCTGGAACGAAAGAGTCTTCGTAGGGCCATGTCTACTTTTTGTGCCTTACTAAGCATGATTTTGACATGCTCAGTACAGTACAGATACTGATCGAGATAAACACCGAGGTATCGAACACAGGACTTATGTGGAACCCGTCCTGAACTACCCTCGCCAGCCATGATGTGGGAGTCCTTCCAATTACGTTTCAGGTCTTGACTGACCCCTGCAGCGTTGTCCAAAACAAAATTGTTTCGCATTTCTGCTCACTGATTTTCATTCGCCAATTGTCAGTGTAATGCTGCACATCATTGAACATTTTTTGGAGATTGCTCTAAACTATTGTAGATTTTCGGTCTGCCGTATAGATGATCAGATCATCAGCAAACGCTACCAATGATCGCGTTGGCGAGACGTTGAAATCAAAGCCGTTCAATAGCTTGCGAATGAAGATTGAGAAGAGCAGAGGCATAGTAACTGTTCCCAGCTGTAGACCATTCAAGACAATGAATTCGCGCATTGTTGTCAGATTTCCATCGGTTACAACAAACGATTTCCCGTATAACATATTGCACATCAAGGCAACAAGGTGTCTGGGGAACCTGTCCTGAAAAAGTTTAAAAACTAGTCCATCTAACCACACCATATCGAAGGCTTTCTCCATATCAATGAGACACGCTCCAACACATTCTCCATCAATTAATTTCCAACAGATGTGTAAGGTTACTTTCGTTATTGCATGTGTGGTTGAATGCCTGGCACGAAAACCAAATTGGCGATTCGGCATCAACTCATATTCTCAAAGTGGGCGTTTAATGCTTTGTTTAGTATCACTTCAAACACCTTTCTGATCTTAGGCAGCAAGCTGTTTGGGTGAAAGCTTTTAGGGCATGAAGATTCTCTTCCTTTCTTCAAGATTGGAAATACCTTAGACATTTTCCACTCATTTGGGAAATATGAATCGTTCAACATGTTGTTGAACAATATGCGAAAATTCCTAATAGCAACCTCTGCCGAATTTTGGAGAACTATATTTGGAATACCATCAGTACCACATGAAATCTTGCTGTTTATCCTGCGAAATATGAAACACAAATCTTCATAGCTGACAAAATAATCAATAAGATTTAAGCTCGGTATGAAGTCAGATGTTAATTTTGCATTGAAATGAAGAAGCGGTTCAGGCTTGATTTGAAATTTTTGCTTCAACGACCTGTGAAAATATTTCATTCCCTCTGTCAAGGTTTGGTGGATGAAACAATCAAAAATGTGTTCCAATCAGGGCAAGTTTATACAATCCCTCATACATAATCCTGTTTCAATTTCTATTGTCGTACTATCAATTTCGATACCAGCCCTATCGAAAAGATTTATCTCATCACTAGTGACTTCAAGATTCCATACCTTCACTCGAGACTTCGTACGGAATACGCTATTCACTTTCGCGAAAACGCTATCTGGGCCCTGTGGGCTAATACCGCTCAATTTTCCGCCCACTGATTGCTGACCTCACTCCTGAAGTATGAACGGATTAAGTTCCGGACATTCTTCAGTTGTAATTTCAACAAAGCCAACGAGGGGTGTTTGTAGTCCAAAAATCGCCGATATATATTGTTGACGCGTGTGAGAAGAAGGCTTTTCAATCTTTTCAACCTAACAATGGTTGATGTTTCATATCCTACCATATTGTTTCGATGTTTAATCTTGAGAACTACTTTCTCAATCGTTTCCAACGTCAGCTTCTCTAACTTCGACAAATAGAGATCTATTTCATCGTTAGTTAGATTCCTGACATTAGGAACCATTGAGCAAGAGTTGCCATCGTCAGAAGGGGGACATTGCTTCTGGTTATCCCGAACTTCTTTTGAAATTTTCCCCAGTCTGTTTTTTTTCAAACTCAACCGATAATTTTCATCTTGAACTGGAATGAGGAAGAAATCATCCCTTTGATGATTGATTACCATTACGATTGCGTTATGGTCACTATCGTAAGGAAGCACCTGCAGCTTCCGTTGAGGACTGTTAAAGCTAAATTCAAGTCTTGCGTCAGCAATGCAGCGGTCCAAATATGAATTTGCCAAGGGTATGTTGGGAACTCCGACCCATATAAATTGCACCTGTATTCAATTTGGTTCTCTATTATCCACGATTTCAGGAATACACCTCTTGCATTATTGTTGGCGTTCAGCTTGACGTTCAGGTCACGAGCAAGAATATAATAACCATGCAGCCTGTTCAATTCGAGTATTTCAAACAAGAAATAGAGCTCTTCCTTGAACTTTAGAACATTTCGACGTGACAAACGCTTATCTTCATAAAACCTGTACGGAAATTTATTCAAATAGAACGTTTCTCGAGAGGCGTGGGAAGTTTGAGTTCGTTTAAAGGCTTTGCAGTTTTTTGTGCCAAAGAACCGAAGTCAAAGTCAATCAAAGATAAACAAAGATAAACATACAATGAATAAGGAAAATTCTTTTTTATTCTAATTAAAAATTCATTTTTCTACAGCTTTGAGTTATTCACTTCAGATAACATGTTATTTGTAAAAAGAAATTATACAAAAAACAAAAAAAAATGATTTGATTTCTTCAAGATGATTTTTTTTCTTTTAGTTATTTTCATGATTTTTGTGTCGTAAAAGAATAGAACACGTCATTCTGATTGTCATAATCGTACAAAATGAATCGATTGAATAATAACTGGAAGCTATTTGGACAAATGCATAGGATACAATCTAATAAATGAATAAAGAAACAAAGGTACTCACCCAGTCCTTCTCCGATGAGCGCTCGTGTTTGGGGCGGGTAAGGCCTGTAATTTTTGTTATCTTTATATGTGACACAATTCAAAGCAATCCACTTCAATAAGAAGCACTAACTGTTGTATACAAATTACTATCACTTTTACGAAAATCGTGCTTTAATTTGCATCACCTTAATTAAATCCCCATAGAGAACATCCGCTCAACAAACAAAAGCTTGAGCTACACCGCCAGCATTTCGGTACAAGTCAAGAATTTAATAATTTGATTTTTAGTGCTGAAGATTTTACTGCACTGTTTTAACTTTGAAAATTTCATTTGGGGTCCTACGGTAATTGAAATCACTGAAAAATTCCTTGAAATTCATTGAAAACACAAGTTGTTCGAGATCGATGAGTTGCGCATTTACATCAATATCCTTTTATTATAAATTGCACCTTTAACACTTTGCCCAAAAATCTTTAAACAGTCACAAACCGATAGCGATTTTTCCGAAAAATATTGCACGTTATTATTTATATAGTTCAGTACGGAGCGTTTTAATTAATTTTAATTGCAAATTTTTAATGAAAATGAACACATGGGCCGTCACAAAACTAATTCCTTTCGATATTTACAAAATCAAATCAATCATCGAATAAATTTTATGAGAAAATCTTTAAAGAACGAGCAGCGGAGCAAATTGCTCAAGAGTGCAGTTAACAAAACGTGCCGCCCTTTCTGCTCGATGTCCAGACTGCCGTACCCGCTTCGTATCAATTCCGCTTCACTCAGCGAGCCTTTTCACTGCGTTAACAGCAGATTCTCATTGCAACAATCTAGCAATTGTTTCGCTAGATTATTGTAATGGCGTTGTCATTGTTGATTCTTATTTGTTATTTTATTTATTTTTTCTTTGGAAAAACTTTTTATTGATAGTAGTAGCGGTGGTAGTGGCGGGATTTATTGCGGGTAAGTAATAGCAATGTTAATAAGTTGGGTATCAAATTGTTCCGCACTTATTACATTCTTATTTTTATTAAATATTATTTTCTTCGTAAAGGTCCCTCGAGCAGTTTGCCTACCCGGGCTGCTCGATTACTACACTTCACTTAAATGAAACAGAAAAAGTATCCGTATATAACCAAAAATATTTAAAATTATCGACCTTTTTGGTTAAATTTAGGTGTTTAGTAACTTGTCAGGTAGCCTTTCCGCTTGAAAACCTCCCTTAATCGATTTGGGATAGAGCGGACCAATTTGGATGTATCCCGTCTAGTTACTTTTGCCCATTCATCCAAAACAACTTGTTTTGACATTTCCTTGGAAGTTATGCTGCGCTGACCAATCTTGCGGTCTAGTAAATCCCATAAAAGCTCGATGGGATTGAGATCTGGGGATTGGGGTGGCGTACGCAACTGATAATTCGAATTGTACAGCAACCGAAGCTTAATGCTGTGTGCCGTGTGCTTGGGATCTTTGTCGTGCTGGAACCAAAAATCGTCACAAGTCCCAACTGGCGAACACTTTGCTTCAGAGCGGTCTTCAAAATGTTTAGGTAAGCATATTGATCCATATTTGAATCTATGAAGACCAGCTCACCAACTCTTTTTGTCGCCATACACCCCGAGACCATCACACCACCTCCACCATGTTTAACAGCTGGTGATAGATTTTCTTTCTCGAGGGCAGTAGCACTTTTACGCTACACTAGCTATATTCCCTTGATGCTAAATATGCAGAATTTGCTTTCATCCGAGAATAATCTACATATTTTCCAAAAACTCCGGAGGCTTGTTTAAATATTTATTCGCAAAATCCACACGGTTTTTTCTATTCACTTCCGATATGTGCGCTTTCTTACGTGCACCTCGGGTGCAATACCCATATCTTTTTAATATGTTTCGTACAGTGTCTTCATGGAGGTCTTTGCCAAATGATTTTTTTAAGTTTTCCATTATTTGAGAAGCAGTTACTCTTGGGTTCTTTTTCACTGCTTGTAATACAGTACGTTTTTCGCGTTCAGTTAATTTGCTTGGCCGACCGGAATGTGGCTTGGACATTATAGAGCCAATTGTATTAAAGGATTGCACGACATACAGGAACGAAGAGTGAGTTCTTTCTATTAATTTTCCTATTTACCGGAAGGATTTGCCTTCTTTTCTGAGTATAAGCATAATTTTTCTTTTACCAACACTAATTTCATGCGTTTTATGTGCCACCGCAATATTCTCCTTGACAAAATACTCGCAATGGCTTTATTCACTTCAAAACCTAGTACAAATTAACAAGATCTGTCATATGGTATGGTTCAAGTACATGCATAAGTACATATTTTCATGTGCCACTACGTAACACGGGGAATCCCCTTCTTTGTCGTGTACGGAAACCTTTTCTGGTCGCACATGGTGGAAGAATATCCGCTGTTAAAAGAAACGGTCATATGACCCCCTTTAATTCACATATTAACTTTAATTTTATGCATGTGCGGATACTTTTTCTGACATTTCTGCGAGCTACTGTCGCAATTGTTGTCGCATAATAACATCATGATCAATAAACGAGTGTACTCGAAAGCACAAGAATTGACCAAGCATGATCCATATCTGAAAGTGACGTCATTGAGGAGTATTTAGAATTGCTCGAATATTCCAGGTAGTTCTCGCCAGAACATTCGCCAGAACATTCGCCAATATACGAGAAATGGATTGAATGACTAGAAACCCTATATAAAGCCGAGCTGAATGAATGAGGAGGAATAGTAAAACCGCGATAGTAAGAACTGCGATAAGTGTGGAGTGCGAACTAAAGGCGATATTAGTTGATAGCTGAGACAGTTGAAATAAAAATTTATAGACAAGTGAAAAATAGCATTTTAATTGATTTTTATAAAAATAGTGAAATTAACGATGGTGCATCCTTAGTAAAAAAAAACTCTTTAACTTAATTTAAAAGACAGTGCGTTTTCACTTTACCGGAACATTAAAATAATCGGCCGCGAATCATAAAACGCGACAATATATATAGGGTTTTCCAATAAGAGGTGTTATTTTGATATAAAAAGCAAAATGCCATTTTTTAATATAAATGATTGGATGTTTATTTTATTCTAAAGAAGAAGGTATGCCGTTAAAAGTGGGGAATAACATCAGGTAATGACCACCACGACAACGCTTACAGGACCATATCCTTTTCATGAAATTTTCCATAACCAAATCGCAAAGTGGCCGCCCTATGTCCTCGATAGCCTCAGGAATTCCATCTTTGAGGTCTTGAATCGACGCTGGGTTGTTGGCGCAGACCTTCTCTTTCACGTGGCCCCAAAGGAAGAAGTCACATGGTGTTAAATCAAAAGATCTTTTCAAAATAACACCTCATATATATATATATATATATATATATATATATATATATATATATATATATATATATATATATATATATATATATCAAAGATGCAACGAAATTTGTAGATAATGAATGTCGCAGTTTTCCTTCAATATACACTAAATTTTCAGCATAGGTGCATTGGACAAATATATCGGCTAAGCTCGTTAACCAGCCAAATCCGCCAAGGCAGCCATTTTAGTCAAAAATCCGTGATTTCTGGTAAGACGAAGTATATCTCCGGTTTCACAGCTGGCAATGAAAATTCCAAAGTATAAAATGTCGGCTGCTGATGTAGTTATGGCCAAACGTTTGTTCTTAACTTGACGATGGTCCAATGATCAAGAAAAGATTTGAATGTTAGGTCACAAATTTCAATATCAGAATTTCGTAGGCTTCGAAAAGTCACAGTTTCTATTCGATTCAATGAATTTTAATATTCGCATAGATAGTTATGAGATTTAATCAAGCAGGTTTCAAAATGGCGGCTTGTCAAATAAGTGATATTTTTGTAACCCTCCACTGGCTAAATTTCTGAACGGATTTTGATGAAATTTGGAACTATTGGTGACTAAAGCAAGTTGTTTCATCGTGCAAAAATGAAGAAAATCGGATGATAAATACATAAGTCGAAAATTTAATATTTTCAGCTGCCATTTTCAATAAAAATCGAATATTTTTGTTCTGTCTAGAGTAAAACTCAGATTTGAACGACCTTTGGCAAAATGATGGCTTATACTCTAAGAGGGAAATTTTTCAAAATAATCCAACGACATACGCTTAAATTCAAAAAGGAAATAAGTAGACGTCGTTATTTTAGGGGAAAGCAAAGTGTTGAATATATTTGCATATAAATTTTTAGAAACGGCTTACATTAGGAGGCTTGACACAACATAATTGTTTCTTTTAACAGTGTTTGACTTTCTAAGTAGTGGTCAATCAAATTATATTGCCGACGAGAAGTTTGCCTTTCTGGCTGGTGGTACCAACGGCGATGTTTGTGTGATTGGTGGAGTTCCATAAAACTATATGTCCATTGAATACTATTTAATATTTATGAAAAACTTTGAGGATTGTGAGGGATTTTGACAACCCTATTAAAATTGCATCCTATCTATCTATGTGTAACAGTAGTTTTTCTTGAAACTATAGTACCTACGAACAAAAAACTTAAAACTGCGTATTTTGAGGATAGTCTCCCCATGTAGGAAGAGGTCGTTTAAAATATTTTCTCCACAGGAATTCATGTAGAGTATCAAATGAAAGGCCTAAGTAAGAACTTCCCAAAACATCTTAAACTTGATTGATTTGTATCGGAAAATTTGTGTACACCTGAATTGATTGGACATCTTATATTCAAAATATCTGAAAAAAAACCTGTGTAGAACTCTGGACATTAGAATGGGAGGTACGGAGCGAAAGGCTTTATTTTCCAAGATACATAAACTTATCCGTAACTTCAACTTTATCGTCTCCTACGGTCAGGTTTTGTCGGCCTGAAGTGTTCTTCTTCATTTAAATCACGCTATTAGTTTCAATTTCATTAACTCATAGGCCACGTCATCAGCATATGCTACCAATTGTGTGGACTTGAACATAAGTGTACCAGAAGTCTCAGCTGATGCTTCCTGATGGCATGTTCCAGCGCAATATTAAAGAGCATTGGGGCAAGCCCATGTCCTTGGTTTAAGCCTGATTCCATTATAACGCTTTGTGTAGCATCGTAACTTTGACAATGCGGACTAAATCTGATGAAACGCTAAAGTCGGGCATTATTTTGTACGTAGCATTTCTGCTGATACTGTCATATCCTTGCTTAAAGTCTACAAGAGTTAGTGCACATCGATGTTGTATTCCTGGCGCTTCGAGCACCTACTTAACAAAGAATATTTATTCTAGACCATCCACTTCGAAAGTCTTCTTGATACTCTTCCACAATACTTTCATAGTACGGCTTTAATTTTCTTTCTCTGGTTTTGGAGAGAACTTTAGAGCAGTAGATTGTCACACTGTTTCTTGTCCCGCTTTTCGTATATAGGACATACAATACTTTTTCGCCAGCCCGCTGGTCACTGCTCCTATGACCATATTCGGTATATTTGTCGATGGAGAAAGCTACTTAGATGGGATGGAGGCTCCCCCTCTGGAGCAGTTCTGCTGGTATTCCATATATTCCAGCAGCCTTACCTTTTCTGAAGTCAAGTACTGCTGCTTGTACTTCGCATCTGATTGGCGGTGAAACTGGGACCTCCTGCTCTGCTTCTGTAAAGCCCATAACCCATAGGGCAATGTTAGCATCAAACTTGAAATTACGCTGATAATACTAATAATGGTAACCGTCGCATTACAGAACAGATTGAATATTAGTTTTGAAATACGCTAAATTTTACCACTTTCGGATCATTACCTAATTCTTAATTAAGTTCTCATCTCGAACAGTCTGGCTCAAAATCCATGCAATAGCTAAAAACATTCGTTGCCTCAATGTAATTTGAATTAGATTCAAATTCAAATACGCTTTATCGATTCAATCGTTATACATACATTTTACGAAAACATAAAGCAAGCTTCAAAAGAAAAGATTGAAGTACTCAAAAACTTTATGGCCCTCATGACACTCTAAATTCAATCAAAAAACAATATTAAAATAAAATTACTAAATATTATCAATTGATTAGAAAAAGGAGATAACATCAACCAACTCCATTAAAAAAGATCATACAACTGAAGAAGACAACGAAAAAGTTCACTTTGAGCTTACAAATAATACATTCTAATGAATGTTATCAAAAAAATTTTAAGTTATCCTAATTAATCAATATTACAACTTTCCCAACCTACCTGTTAAACTTGTCCGCGAGGTGTCGTGGTTAGAGCACTCAACCCGTAAGCCGAAGGTCCCTGGTTCGAGTCTCGTTGGAGACGAGATTTAGTTCGATTGATACTTCGGTCAGACTATAAGCCCGTTCCGTTATGATACGTTCTGGTTTAAAATTAGAACGTATCGCAGATGGGTGGACGGCCTTACTTCTAAAGCGTGATACTGACCATATCACTTTCCCGAGTTGCCGATACATTCGATCAAGATGAGATACTCTAACTTTCTCTAAGCGAAGGCCCGAAAGGGGCTGTAGTGCTAAAGCAAAGACCTGTTAAACTTATGTCTACTTATTTAAAATAGCGAAAATAAACAAATTACAATAATGAGCTGACACATAAACAGAAAACTAGAATTACTTCGACCAAAAATGATTTAGTAATTCCCAGCGAATTTGGCAAGTAAGTATCTCCATTGAAACCGTTTATCTGCAAGCTCAAATCCGGATAATATTTCCTCCTTCTTTTGGACAACTCTATTCAACTGAGTTTTTGCTAATATTTTCGATCTTCGTTGACGATTTTCTCGTAATTTAAACGTAGTTGTTTGGTTTTTTTGTTTGGAAATTCCATTCCAAGGATTACCCAAAAACTTACCAAGGAATGTACAATATTATCACACGTGTGCATGAATAATTTCATAAAAGCTTTTTCTTCATTAGGGTTTCGGAATTTCCGTTTTCCTTCTTTATTCGGAGCAAAGGTAATAATATCTAAAAGTAATTAATCAAGATATTATCATAAGGTAACTGCCCTTAAGTGTTTGATTCGGTGTACTGAATAATTTGCAGTAGTGAAGCCAGAATAAAATCATATTATTGAAAGAAATTCAATTGTTTTCATTACTTACTTCGTTCGTGTACTTGTTAGACAAACTGTTCGTGCTTGAAATCCTTTGCAGTTACTGTGAGTACCTTCGTGCCAGCATTGAGTCCTATCCGGCATATTATCGTGCATCTTAATAGCAAAAGGGGTTGCTCGACATCGGCGCATAGCATCCCTGTCCCATCTTAACTCCATCCTTCTCTGGCCACTTCCGCGCCCTCCTAGGTCGTTTTCCTACTTCTATTTTCTTTCTATCGATTTTGTTGTTCTTTTCGGTGTTTTGCGCTACTGTTATTTTTCCATAACATTGTCGAATTGCTGTGCCTGGAGCGTTCTGTTCTGAGTGGAAGTCGGAATGTCCGTATTATGGTTGTTGCACACAGCATGGCTCTCATGCAGAATTAAATTAAGCATAAAAATAAAAACAGCCAAGTCACAACGGTGAGGGAATGTCGGTGGATATCTGGATGGCTTAATTTGATGTATAGACGAGGCAGAGTATTTTTCCCCCATTTTGCCTACTGCCTGTTTCCTTTATGATATTTTCTGCATATATAAAATAAACATTAAACCGGGCCCCATACTTGTTTCTGCTTTTTCCTTAATGGAGTTGATGGCAAAAAACTCTGTTTTCCGTTTCCATTTTATTTTTCGAGTTACAATGAATCAGAGTTAGGGAGGTTTTATTGCCTGACTAGGCAGAAACGAAGGTGCTTTGGGAATGCCTTATGCTTCCGATCACGCAAAAGTGTATCATTAACCGATTTCTTGTGTGACATTTTCAGATTTTATATGGCCTCCTAGGATAAATATCCTAGAGGAGATGGTCACTTTGTACGTATCGAAAATCGTTCAAACTGTTGATTGATGTTTGGTTACATGTTGGTTTCGTAGTTGGCTAAATTTCTGGCAGGTAGGTAATTGGCGAAATTTATTGCCTTTTTGTAAATCATTGGTTGAAACCCCTAGGTCTTCTTCGTAGAAATAAAGTGCTTATGAAAAGTCAATAAACAAGTGTTCCTTATACCATGTACTGCAGAAAATCAATATTATATTCTTTTGTACAATATGGTTTGCAAATATATTCCACATAGCTTGTACAACGAATTTTAAGGATCCTTTTATCATAATTTTTTATGAAAAGGTAAATGCTGATGATAGTGTAACACTTTTCATACTGAAAGTTGAGAAATACACTAGCGCTGCCTAGACAAAATTCTGAAGTGCAAAACTTTTCCGAATTGCTCTCTAACTTGAAATGACGTCATCGCTGATACAATTTTCATTGAAGTTTCTACAGAACAAATTACATTTTCGCATTATATCCATTATCCATATAGTGACAGAAATACTCGTATATGTACATTGAAATAAGTCGCATATTTTTGGAATACCCCATCATCTAGGCATATAGAATATTTTTAAGTAACTCTAATTAATCGTTAATAATGGTCTCATTGTATATAAAGTAAGTCTTAAAGGATTTAAAATTGTTCCCTTTTATTGTTTTTGAGGTTTTTAAGGATTTAAAATTCTTGCCTTTTATTATTGTTGAACTTTACTGTACTTCCTAGTTCATTACTTTAGAGCCGTATCAATATGTGGTTATATTGAGTCCACACCGTTTGTGATTTCTATAAATTTCCTATCTGCGTTTTCTAAATAAGAGCTAGTTACTTCCAAGTACTTAACTGAATTCAAGTTTAATATCAAACTAATTAAGTTTACTAAAAAATTCCAAGTTCGTTAAAATTTGCAGTAAAAAGTGAGGTTTAGGCTTTTGTAGGGTTTTAAAGGGGGGTCCAACCAAAACGGGCGATGTTAATTGCAAATAAAACAAAAGTTTTAAGAGAATTATGTTAATATATTTTATTATAATAGAAGGATCTACGACAATTATGTGTAAAACAAAATATCGCTCAAATTTTCGCCACGGCTACGGTGGCATACTTCTACCCGATGGTCCATATTTTCAATGACTCTGAGACATAATTGAGATTCAATGTCGTTAATGTGCCGAATTATCTCATCCTTTAGCTTTTGAATTGTTCTTGGCTTATTGACGTACACTTTTTCTATTAAATATCCCTATATATCAAATGACATGGTCGTGGCGGCCAATTAACATCGCCATAACGGGAGAGCGTGAGATAGCACGGCCATTGAATTTCTCGCGCAAAAGAGCCATTGTTTCGTTGGCTGTGTGGCAAGTGGCACCATCCTGTTAGAACCACATATCGTCCAGGTCCATAACCTCAATTTCTAGCCAAATTTCTAGCCACAAGAAGTCCGTTATCATCTCGCAATAGCGAACACTATTCACGGTAACTGCTTGGCCGTCCTCATTTTTGAAAAAGTACAGCCCGATGACGCCGCCAGCCCATAAACCGAACCAAACAGTCACTCTTTGTGGATGCATAGGCTTTTCAACAATCACCCGTGGAGGTGAAAGTGTGCCTTGTCGCTGAAGATGATTTTCTTTGTAAAGTCACCGTTCCCTTCTGTCTATTCAACCAACCATTCGGCGTATTGCCGACGCTTGAAATGGTCAGTAGGTTTCAGCTCTTGAGTAAATTGATCCTTGTAAGCGTGTAAATTCAAATCGAACAACAGCAATGTTTTCCGCAAAATGAACTGGGCGGGCATGCAAAGGTGATTTCACATTTCCTACAGACCCGGTTTGCTGAAATTTGCGCACAATTCTCCCGATTGTGACATATTTGGTCGATTATGCTGGCCAAAAAAATCACGAAGTGCACGAAATGCATTTTGATTTGAACGTCCATTTTCGTAAAAGGCTTCAACAACCTGAACGCGCTGCTCAATTGTGTACCCCTCCATGGTTGAATTTGTCAAACACTGAAACAAAGAAATGTCAAATTAAGTTGGACGAAAAACTTGACGTTAAGGTGTGACTCACAATTAACATCGTTCATTATGGTTGGACCACCCTTTACAAAACCTTGCTAAAGTCGCGACCTTTCTGTCCATTGTCTATCTATGCATCACAGCAATTTTGTGTACAATTTAAAAATGATGAATTCATCAATGTTTTGATAGAAAAAATTTTATAAGGTTTTAAAGGGGTTCCCCCGAGTATAAAAGTAACTGTGAACGTTTTCTTTAGAAAATATAGCCGTCGTGCGTAACAAATGAAAGTCCTTGATAAGAACTTTCAAGATCAGATGTGTTAAAACTGTAGGGGTGAAGGCGGGGAATATGGTGGGGTCTAAGTATATTTAAATGTGTAGAATAACTTTGAGTCAAAAAACTTAAATACGAATCATGAAAGTATGGCTTTCTTAGAATAACAGCAACAAATACCATGATATTAAAATTCAGTCAACCTTTTTGTGAATAGGGAATATAATTGATTGGTTCCACTCTTTCGGCATATGCTCTTGTTGCCAAATGTGCTGGATGACTTTGTGAATAGCTCTCTGAACACTGCTGCTACCATATTTGATGAGCTTCACTGAAATCTCATCGATGCTCGGCGCTTTATTATTCTTTCGGGTTTTGATGGTTGAACAAACTTCATCCAGAGTTTGTAGGGCCGATGGAATTTCTCTGGAAACATTTATAGGCTCTGATGTTCTGGAGCTGTGCGGAGGACTTCGGAAGTAATTGAAATATGATGGCCATCTGTCCTTAATCCTGGTTTCACTTGACTACCTTTACCAAAAAAATGTTTTGTGAGGGTCACAAATCATTTTTTTTGTAAAGCGATTCCTCCCTAAAGAATTTTTTAAATTTGTGATATAACCTAAACTTTTGCGAGATTACCACTTCTGATCTTTTCCAAAAGCTTATGCTTTGTGGTTTCAATATTTTCTAAGAAAACTTGCTTTGGTGCACGGATAGACAGAATCCGAAACAATTAGGTCTTTGTAAAATTCGGTTTATAATGCCCTAAAAAGCGAATGAAAAAATATACGTTTAAAACTGATAGCCTTCTTCCCTTTGGAAGTGGGTTGAAAATCGGGAACAGTCATAAATGTATATTATGTATTATTACGAGTAACAACATCTAAAGTCTCAGATGGTAAAGCTCGGTAAATGTTAGTATGACTATCCAATTTTACAGTGGGTGCCTTTAAACATAATTAAAGTTATATACTCGTATATGGATTGTTTACGGAAAATTTCCAAGAAATTGAATAATGTTTAACGGCATGTACATTTTCTGGTATTTTAATACAACAACATGCGGCTATGTAACGTTTTGGGTTTCCCATAGATCCAGACTCAACAGACTGTTAGGTCTTTCACAAAAACTTTAGAGAGCGAATGAATTACCAGTATCAATCAATGATATTAGTAACTTTTTTTGCGTTTGGGAGATGAATGCCATTTACGCACTGAGTGTGGAACTCCCATGCACACCTTCCCTATCAACCTGAGAACCTGGACTGGAACGGTTTGCACATTACTTCGTGCCAGTTCTCGTTTTGCTACGCCTTGACGCGCTTTCAAGCTGGGTGATCCCTCACCCAGCGGGAGTGGAGGGAGGGAGAGGATTGGCCAGGCAATGACCCCCGGCCCCGACCGCTGTGGGTCCCTTTTATCTTTTAGGATTTCCCGAACATAATGCCCCACATAGATCCATTTGTCAACTGTTGCATCACCGCGACTATAATGCTCAGGGTGACCTCTCTCGTCAAAAGTCCCGGTGCGGCCTGTCCGATTTCACGCAAGCAAAACTTTGTGGCATGCATCATTTTCATCTCCGAAGAAAAATCTACTTTCGGGGGACTTATCAATCTTGGGCAGGTAAGACTGAAAACACTCATACCCGCTCAAAAGCTGGGTCAGATAGAAGTCAGTCTCACCATGCCTTCGACTTAGCCATGATCTCCAACTCGGCGATGAGCTGCGCAGTCCATCTTCCTTTCGTGCAATTCACCCAAGGATTACTGACAATCGTTAAGCGAGCACCAACGGAAATGTTGCCATCTGCGTTTGAGGCAGTGCCGTCCAATGCATTAAGCTTGGCTTTTCTGTTGTGGTTGGGGGGTGAATGGCGTATACGTATACGACTCTCATGCTCGCGAACGACTGTACTACCCACTAAACACCTCCCCTGTCAACCCGAGTACACAGCCTGGAACCTTGGAAAGATGATATCGGTTCGCTCGGCGTTAGGTATATACTTTCCTCCTCTGGGAAATCAGTACTCCGAACCCAAATGGCAGCAGTATCAGTTTCGTCAGGGTGCCATGATGCAGAACTTTTATCGTGGTGTTGCTCACTCAGTAGCGAACACTCGGCTTTCATGTCCCTCGCAAACTGCGGTTGAACTACAATGTTGATTTATTTGCAGGATACCGGACATCAAAGTTCTGATTTTGCCATGACTAAGGCTTCCTAAAAAACCCAACGACTTCGTAATCCCAAGACGTACCCAAGATCCGGTCTTGGATCAGCATCCATGCAAAGGATGCTATGTGCCTCCTTTGAACACTCTTTTGTTTTATGTCCGATTTCACCGCATTTGTAACATAAGGAATTCCTATCGGGTTCTTTGCATACTTGTGCAGTATGGCATAGCTCAGGCATTTGAAGCATTGAGGATGTGCTACTCTTCGCCGTGTCCTGCAGATGACGTGCCCTATTCTTACTTTGCCTTTATTCAGAAATTTTTCTGCGTGCTTTTCGGTCAAGTCAATGATGGCTAATGGTTTTCTGGTTTCAGCCTCGCTTTCATCCACTCCACGCTAGGTAGGTCCCTTCTAGATGCCTCTTCTGGCTCTATCTTATTTAATAGCACTGTTGGCGTCTTCGTTCTTTACATTTCCCCTGACATCACTTCATTTCTGTGTAGATTCAGCCTTAAAGGTTTTACGAGCAGCGTCTTCTACCGAGGTCTTTGTCGTGGCTTTTTTCTCTCCTGTCTCGCATCACGTCTTTTTTCTTGTTGTGCGTTCGTGTAAATTTTATTTTCGAAGGAGTGCCTCTGCGGCTTTCATCGCTCATTTTGTGGGCACTGTTTGGAACCGGTGATCTAGCACTCCACCCCCAGCAAGCCACCAAGTGACTCTTGTTTCTTTCTTTTATTCCGGTCTCCTTAGATTGGGCTAGACGCTATGCTTTTATTGATGCTTGATAGTGGAGCTAACTGCGCGTACGCTTTAGGCGTAGACTTCAGTTCTACTTTAGCCTTTGCTCTTCTTCCGCCTTTAAGCAGCTCCTCCGGTATGAGCTATTCTTTACATCATTGCTGATTTTTGGCGATTAGCATGCTGATTTTCTTCTTTTTAGGACGTCTCCAACTTTTCGGGTTAGCCTTCCTTCTTGGTAACATTGAACAACAATCGTACGTATCGTATCGGCTTCTGCCACGTTTTTGACAGTGGCGGTCAAATCGTCCAACGGTGCTTTGTATTCTGGTCACTCCGCTCTTTTTCTTCCATGTGGGCCTCAGGACGTTTCGTTATTATTCCGGCATTTAAGACCCTTGCTTCGATCGCTTCGGTAATGATCGCAGCAGAAGTTGGCGAATCCATGATGTTCTTTATAATTTCTTCTACCGCGCCCTGCAGATTCCCCGCTCCTCTTTTCCAAGACGCTTTGAAGACATTTGCTGCGGCTTAATTTATGGGGTTTGCTTGTTTCCCCCCGACTTCTTTCTTGTTTTGATGGTGTTGGCGCCGACAAGGGGGTACGCCTGAAAAGATTTTCTCTGTCTGGCCCGAGATTGTTTGTAGGTATATCTCCTATAGTAGCCAGGTTCACTACTACTATGACGTTGCAGTCGCTCGACGATGGCGGTCGGGAGCCTGCTTGCCCACTACCCGCTGCCGGCGAAACTGGGAATTCGATCACCTGCACCATAGGTTTGTTCTCCTTTCATCTTGCTTATTTTCTAAGTTCCTTCCCATAACGTTTTACCTTCCGTCAGAGGCATTTACTTACTCAAACGTTCGCCAAGCCTCGAGGTTCCGTTCGCGACAGCCGTTTTCGCTCCTGGCTATCTTCCCTCGATGGGCACAGGTGGCTTCACACCCCTAAGGTCTGGGGCAATGTAGCATCCTCGCTACCGGCTGAAATTACATCAACACTAAGACCAACACTTGTAGTCAGATGCTGTTCGCGAAGTAACTTTACGGAAACCTCTACTTTGGTGGGTACGGCACTCCCCAAAGAATGCAAACCCTCAAACAAATTATGGATCAGCACTCCTTCTGTGGGCAGTCATTGGTAATGGTGTTGGGATATTAGTAATGGCGTCAACTTTAAATGCAATGTTAGTAAGTTTTTGCCAAGTTTTCTCAGTTTAAGCAGGTGCTATATACACAAATAACCATAATGCGCAAAGACAAAAGTTTGAATTTCACAGGATACAAATTTTTCATGGTATGAGCCAACCCCTGCCTACGTAAATTGTTTGATTTTTTCTTAATAAATTAAAATTTGATAGCGATTAATTTAGAATACTTTCGGACGAAATGATTTGCAAGGGTTAAGGTTAGAATTAAAAATCAAATTTCCTAAACCCGAGAAGTTTATTTATGCAAGCATATGCGCATTTCGAAACTTATCGCAGTTCCTTCTTCAGTGCCAACTAACCTATTTTTTCAAACAACAACCTTTATATACTTACAATACTAAATGACAAAAAGAAATGCATTTGAATATTAATTAAAAAACGATACAATCATAAAATACTTAAAGACCAAGGATATAATTAACTAAACCTAAATAAGGGTGATGGCGCGTTACCTGCATCATGATTCATTAAATACTTTTGTGGTATTTTCGGAATTTCAAGACTTTCGATTATGTCTAGTTTTCGTACTTTGCGTACCTGGCTGATGACCTTCAAATTGTTCATCACGATGGCATGTCCCGATTCGGTTATATGTTGCGCTACCGCCGATCGTATGTCGTTGTTTCTGCTTTGTTCTTTCATTGCGTTTCCGCCTCGCTCATATGTTCCTTGCACCGTGTAGTTATTGGACGTCTTGTTTGCCCAATATAAATCATGTTGCATTCGAGGCAGTTGATACGGTACACTCCACTCTGTTCGTTCGCTTTAATGGATCCTTGACTGAAGTGAGCCGGCTACCCAGTTTCATTTTTCTACTTGATGGTACCATTTCGATTCTCCTTGATTTTAAGATTTTCTTCATCTTTGGTGCTAATATATATTTATGTGTCTTACTTGTGCGCGTAAGATGTATTCCATTTGTTTGTTCTGTAAACCGCTTTCCTATTTCCTGATTATATTGAGAATTGTATCGCGCTTATATCCGTTCATTTCAGCATTCTTGATAATGTAGATTTCGTTTTTACTTCGTTCCTCCTTTGATATCGGGATGGTCAGCATCCAGTGAACCATGGCATGGTGTGGTGCCATCTTTTGATAAAAGGTGTGTAAGGACGTTGCTGGAATTGTCCTCTGATTTTTGTCCACTTGGTTATTCGTACAGTTTTAAATGCCCTGGTATAACGTAGCTTACCGTTATTTTTCTGATTCATAACAAACATCCTAATTTGATATTGCAGTTTTATGCTCCAGAGAACAAGTTTAGTAGCCGATTGAACGCGTTCAGATGAATATTAACGAAAAAGTGGTCGGTCGTAAATAAAAACCACTTCTGTTGCTATTCATGAGTTAGCAATGTCGCATCATAAAGCCGGTAAAGTTTTGCGTGACATCGCGGAGATACTTAATAAAAATCATTCTTCAATTCACTGTGTTAGCCCTGGTCCTGATGGATTACCTAATATATTTGTAAAGTCACTTTGTTCCTCTTTGTGTTTTCCTCTTTCCCTTATATTCAATCTCAGTCTTAGTACTGGCACCTTTCCAACGTACTGGAAAGATGCAAATGTTGTTCCTATCTTTAAAAACGGCGACCCATCATCTGCCTCAAACTATCGTCCCATATCACTCCTCTCCTGTTTCTCTAAGCTGCTGGAACGACTTGTGCACAACAGGCTTCTTGAGTCCCTGAGTTCATTTGTCACACCACAGCAAAATGGGTTCTTAAAGGGTCGTTCAACTTCTACGAACTTGGCTGAGTTCGAAGATTATATTGCAAGAGCTTTAGATAAACAGCTTCAAGTAGATGCAATATTCACGGACTTCTCTAAAGCTTTTGACTCCGTGAACCATGTTCTGCTCTGTCAAAAGTTAGCTTTGCTTGGCATATCCGGTTCCCTTCATTCTTGGATTTCATCATATTTATCCTCCCGTTCATGTCGTGTCAATCTCTATGGCACAATTTCCTTTCCATTCAATCGTACATCTGGTGTCCCTCAAGGGTCAATCCTTGGACCTCTTCTTTTCGTACTGTTTATCAATGATCTTCCTTCTGTAATTTCCTCTTCTTGTCTCCTATATGCTGATGATTTTAAGGTATTCCGGACAATTAGATCCCCTGAAGATTGTCAGCAACTCCAAATTGATCTTTTTAACCTGTATAACTGGTGTAATGTAAACTCCCTTCGTATTAATGTTTCCAAATGTTTTAAAATGACTTTTACTTTGAAAATTGTCCCTTTAATTTTTAATTACACCCTATGTGATGTTGTTCTCTCCTCTGCAGACTCATGTAAAGATCTTCGTGTAATATTTGACCCCAAGCTTAAATTTGATGTCCACATTTTTAGCTTAATTACCAAGGCATCAAAAGTTTCAGGTTTTCTTATGCGGCATTTGCATAAGTTTGCAAATATTGCTACCGCTGTTCGCTTGTTCACGTGTCTTGTCCGCCCGCTCCTTGAGTACTGCTCAGTAGTGTGGTCTCCTAGACATTTATATCTTATGGAGTCACTAGAAACTGTTCAGCGTAAGTTTAGCCGTATTGTGTTTTTCAAATTCAACGTAGCTTATGAGTCTTATGAGCGTCGTCTATCCATACTTCGATTTCCCTTCTCTGTCCTCCCGAGAACCTTCTTAGATCAATGTTTCCTTTATAAGTTGTACCACCAACAAATTGCCTCCACCCTAAGCCTAGACTTGCAATACAGACTGTATGCACGACCTAGTCGGTCTAATCACATTCTCGAGGTTCCGTACGTCCGGACAGATTTATATTTTCACTCAATTATGCCACGAATCATCAGAATGCATAACAGCCTCGAGCTTGGCTCTCTATCCACGTCCTACTTTGTTTTTAAAATTAAATTAAAGATGTTACTTTTTGCAAAGAGTGATTAATGTTCCTTAGCACTAAATTTTATAAACTTTGATCTTGACTCTATCTTCATTTCTTACATGTTTTAGATTAACTTTTTTCTGCTTGATTTGTTGTATTGATTTGTCTATTCTAAATTATATGTAACTATATTTAATTGTCTAAGTCTATTTTGTAATTGGATTTCTGTCTGTTAAATGGATTTGAATAAATAAATAAATAAATACATAATTAAGCGCCTTACAACCGAAAACCATGTTGCGGATAAGAAAGAAAGGCCCCATGTTTTTGTTGAATGAGCATGAGAGTCTTTTGCTGGTTTGAAGAATTCGTGAAAACCCTAAATTAAGTGCGCCTAAGTTAGCTGCCGCGTTTGAATAGCATTCAGGAATGCAAGTGTGTGCCGAAACTATATGGAGAGTACTGAGAAGAACTGGTTACACCGGACAAGTTGTCAAAAAAAAAACATCTCTATCGGAAAAGCATAGAAAGCAGCGCTTAATGTTTGCAAAAGAACACCTTACCAAGGATGCTGAGGCTCGGAAGATTTAATATATTTGGCTCAGATGGGCGCACTATGGTTTGGAGGAATCCAAGTAAAATCCGTCCTAGTTTGGTTTTGTATGTCGGCACATGATGTTGAAAATCTGTATATTATCAGTGGAATATTGGATAAGTTAAGTTCGGTTTAAAATTTTGAAATAAAATTTAAAGCAAAGTGCTATCAAATGGGCTTAAGCGATAATTTTAAATTTTAGCAGGACAACAACCCAAAACATAAATTACATATTCTCCGTGAATGGTTAAAAAACTCATAGTACAATCATCCGAAGTCAAGCACAATCACCCGATCGAGAATGATTGGTGCGAACTTTATAAACGCATTCGAAAACATACAATCATTTATAAAGAAGGAAGGAAGCTAAAATACGAATGGTCTAGTATCTTTGCTGAATACATTAAACGGTTGGTGGATTCTCTTGCCAAGAGACTTCAAAGCGTTATTAAGAACAAAGAGCTTCATACCAAATATTAGTTATTTCTTAGGATTCTTATTTTTCTCTAGCTTTTATTTTTGTACGAATATCAAAGCGACGTGAATTCCTTAAGCCATTTATTTAGTTTTATAATTTCATTAAAATCACAAAGAAAATTGGGAATTTTTTATTATTTTCGCACTACACATATGATAAATAAAAGATTTCTTCTCAAAAACTGTAACTTCTTTAATTCGATCCCGAAATAGCGGTGCATCAATTTTTATTTCCCACGTGTACGAATGACCAAGTGACCAACTGCACGTTTATTTCCAAGTTCAGGCTCAATGGAAATTTTTTTTTAATTTTTTCTTTGTAGGATTGAGTCACGTTAAACCAGAGAAACACAAGGACACATTTTGACAAATGCTCAGATCCTGGTTGAGACTAATGTGGTCAGCGTCTCCTTTATATGAACGTAGAGGCACTCAAATAAGGAAGAATTAGAAAAATTCATCACTTCTGATTATTCAAAATATTGCTTTCCTCATCAACTGTATTCTGAATTTTATCATCCCTTAAAGTCGAGCCAAACTTATTTCAATATCTTAAACTATTTTTGTAATTAAGAGGCTTAAGTCTGAAATAGCTTATTGACTGTGCTTTATTTCCAACCATAAAAACTTTCAAATCCGTCTGCCAAACTTTATGCCAGATTATCATTTGTTCTTAATTTCCCTTTTATAACTGTCACAGTCCTTTCGAACAATCGGACGGAAAGCACAATTTTGTCTGCCACGTTCGAAACGAAAAACCATTTGCTGTCTTGTGTGCTTAAAGGATTTCTTTTTCATAAAAAGATACGACAACGAGACGTAGGCATTAGCAGTGAAATCTTAACGTTTCATATCTGTTATCGAACAATGGTGAGGCCGGCGCTTGGGTCTATCTCTGTTTAAGTATGTGCATAATTTTGTACGTGTGGGCAAAGAATGGAATAACGGACGGATGAGACATATCTAGCAAAGCTTGCTCAAGCGGGCCCTTTCGGTCCATAAAATTGTGAAAATGAAAAGCTGCTTTGTCATTCAAAAGCCCGCATGACGAGACATAGGCGACATATCCTTATCCTTGCTTCAGCGTAAAATTAAATTCTTCCTTTTTATTGTTTCACTGAATTGCTCTTGTTTGCGTCTGCTACTCCCAATAACATATATTTAAGATATTTGGGAAGAATCCAAGCGGAATGCTTTCATAGTCTGGTCTGAATTGTCCGACGATTGACAAAGGGACCGGATTTTAAGCAGAAATTATAATATAGATGCATTAAGACTTTGTTTGATATTTTTAACTGTGTAGTGCCATAATAATGAATAAACATAGATACTTCTTTTAAATCATTTCGAATCCTTCAGCACCCTTATCAAAAGCAACCAATTTGCATGTTAATAGATGGGGTACTAACGGGTGTTGGGAGCAGTGTGAAGCTATTGTCAGAGAGATTGAATGATCCTTGCAGCTAGAAAACTATGTATGGGAAACTGAAAAATTTTAGTGCCGATGAAATGCGTCACTTTATTGACAGAAAAATCTCCATCTATAAAAGGGAAGTTTGAATAACCTTGGATCATTGTCACAATCAAAATTGCAAACCGACCCTTTCGCAATAGTTCTTGATTGTGTGACCTGCAGTTTTCTTCAGATAATTGTCGGGAGCAATAAATTACCTCTGACGTTTTTAAGGGATCTCAAAAAGTTGCCAATTTATAATATTGTTATTTAAATTTTTGCCCGAATATAGCGAGTTTAATTAAATTTGGCTGTCACAGCTCCGAAATCCTTATTTAATCACGTTAATGGCTGTTACATCTTATCGACGAACTTCCAAAGAAATCAATTTTAAACCTTAAACTTTTTTCAACCAGTATTAGCAATTTTGCGCGTCCTTTTTAACGAATAATTATGGTGCAGCCCGAAATCCCTCCTTTCATCTTTGCAGAAGCTTATCGTGAAATTTGCGGCGCACACCTTAGGCCTTTTCCAGTTTCAAAGTATTATAATTAAAATACTTTTTGTAAACGAGCTTGGAGTCAAAAATATCGGAGACCTGGAAATTTCCCCAAGAAGATATTTGAATCAGAATGTAAATCAATTTATTGCAGTATCAAAACAGTAATTAGACTTCTAACAACTTGGCTATTAATTTTCATTAGGGAAGAAAGCAGTTCAACTTTTACTAGGTACATCCGGACGCTTTCGCTTCGGGGTTGTCGAATAGCGAAGGGTAGGCAGCTCCTTCTCCTGAAGCCCTTGCGAAATCTCGCTCCAACCTTAGATAGTGTCGGCTGCTTCATAATGAATTCATTAACTTCACTGTCTTGTGCTTGCCTTATCTAGGTAAAAAACGCGACTCCCATTTACAAGATATTTTATTGCAGTCGCCAAAGCAATGAAGTACTTTATTATGGGTCGACTTTAATGGAGAAGGAGAGATTTGTTTAAAGTGATAAACAGGAGAGTGGCAAGAGGGCTTTCGTAGCTGTGAGAACAATTGATAAGAAAGAAGAAACAAACAACGTTGGAATAATGATAACAAGGGGACACTGAACATTGATGTAAACATCAACAAACGAGATGCTCCTTTCATTTTCACAACACTTTAGGGAGTTGCTGGTGTTCTTTATTACTTCACTCAATTCTTAAAGTTTCTAGTAAATTTTTTGCATATCTTTGTCGAGTTAATAGAATATCGTTTTTAAATTACCATTAATCCAATAATGCAGTATGCCTAAAGTTGATATGTATTCTAAAATACACTTATTTATGGTAGAGAATCCTTAATTTTCAGGTGGCATATTTAGATCGACTAAATGCTCACTATCTGTTCGTGCCAGTAAAAAGAGAATGATAAAGGGAGCATTCTGAGAAACGAAAAATATATTTTAATATATGTATATTTTCTTCTATTTAGAGCATAGACTTTGATAATTGTTGGTATTCAGTAATATTTCAATACAACTCACGTTAGATTTCTATGAATACGATAATTATTATTGAGCAAAAAACGATATGACATTCGTATAGAAAAGGAGAAGTACAACTGCGCCACTAATGTTGGCAAACAGAAACAAAAAAAAATTTCAGAGTCATCCATTGTCTATCTTATAAATTTATATTTATTCAACACTCCCACTTAAATTTATAAGGTAGACACAAATTGAAAAAAATAAAACTTATATGGTACACATGTTAAATCTTTCATTTCATTTTTTTTCAGAAATTAAACATAGATCTAATCCACAAACATCATATATAGCATGAGCCATTTGCAACATTTTTCATAATCCTATCTCTAATTGAGTTAAATTTTTTGACAGGCAAAGCTTTTGCCAGGAATTCAGCCAATTGATTTGAACTCTACATATTTAATATCAACAACTTTCTTTGCAACATTCTCTCTGATAAAATTATATCTTATATCTTTGTGCTTACTTCTTCTATGAAACACAAGGTTGTTAATTAATTTAATTGAACTCTGATTATCAACATTTAAGGTAATTGAGCCTTGTGGCTCTCCAATGTCGTAAAGAAATTGCCTCAGCCATAAAATTCCGTTAGCGGGTTCGCTCGTAGCCATGTACTCAAACTCAGTTGTAGATAATTCCACAGTGACAGGACCTCCGTTCATTAAAAATGTATAACCTGTATTAGATTTCCTAGTGTCCAAATCACCTGCAAAGTCAGAGCAGAGTAGCCAATTAATTCAATATTACCTTGATAAATAATAGACATATCTATGAAATTAATTAAATAACGTCAGAATCTTTTCACAGCTGTCAAGAACATATCTGCGGACAACATTCACAGTACTTTATTTCAAATTATTATTATCAAATTTTTGTTTAAGGTTATTTAACATATCTGGCAAAATAACTTTACTTTTGGCCAATACTAATCCATCATCAACATAAAGAATTAACATTTTTTTGACATCTTTATAATATCCTGCAAATACACAATTATCGGATGGACATGGTTTGAAATCATAAGAAGATAGAAAAGAACAAAATATTTCATTCCAACAACTCAAAGATTGTTTAAGACCGTATATAGATTTTATTAAATTACATACTCTTAAAGGCTGCGTTTCCAATCCCTCTGGCACCTCCATGTATATGTCCTCAGAGAGCTCACCACATCAGAAGGCCGTCTTCACATCAAATTGCTCGATATATAGTTTGTCTCTCGCTGCGATGCTGAACAGCACCCTGATGGAATCATACCTGCTCGTGGGGGAAAAGGTCTCACAATCCAAGCCTTTTACTTGTATGAATCCTCGTGCACACAGTCGTGCTTTGAATCGTACTAATTCTCCATCTCTGTTCTTCTTTACGGTGAGCACCCATTTGCAAGAAACAAGCAGCTTCTCAGTTCGATCAGTGAGTATCCAAGTTTGATTTTCTTCATGTGACTGAAGTTCTTCAGCTACAGCTCCTCTACGTAGATGAGAATTTGGGCCAGTCATCGCTTTTTCATAAGCGTTAGGTTTTTCCAACTCGGTGCAGTTAGCTTGTAATTTTATACTTCGACGCGGGCGTAACGTCACCTTTTGGAGAGATATAGCTTTCATCTATACCTTCTAAACTCTGGAACTATCATCTGAAGAGATTTCTTCAGGTACATCGCCTTGGTGTTGAAACGCATTTCGTGGGATAGACATTGTAGGATGTTCTTCTTGTTCAGCTCTCATTTTTACGAAATTTTGTTTTTCTTCTAGTTTACTACATTCATCAAACTTAACGTCCCGTGATATTGTAGTCTTTCTGGTATTTTGATCATACATTCTGTAATTATCCAGGTCGTATCTAACTAACACCACCTTCACACTTTTCTTGGCAAGCTTCCTTCGTTTTTCTTTTGGTACACGTACATATCCAATAGATCCAAATATTTTGATATGTTGTAGGTTAGATTTGGTGTCAAATCTGCCGTCTGGCTTGATGTATTTCTATTCAACAAATATATTGTTGACAGCTTCTGCCCCCATGTTTAAGGGAATGTCCTTCGCATATAGCATTGTTCTTGCAGTTTCCATAATACAACGCATCGCTCTCTCTCTTCTCTCCCGTTTTGTTGTGGAGTATACAGGGCAGTGCGTTCATGCATTGTACCATTATTCTCCAAAAACGATGTTAATTCTTGGTTCACATATTCACAGCCATTATCTGTCCGTAGTTTGTGCAAACTACATTGGAATTTGATCTTCACAACTGCATTGAACTTCCGAAAACATTCAAACACTTCACTTTTATATTTCTTGAAGTAAACATGGCGATAGTTTGTAGCTCCATCTTTGAACAACACCAAGTACCGCATACCCGACACAGAAGGTTCTCCTATAGGACCACACACATCGCTGTATACAATTTCTATAGGCTGTTTTGGACCTCGAATAGATTTCAAGAAGAAAAGTCTTGTTTGCTTCCATATTGACACGCTTCACAAACAAAATTTGGGTTTCCTCTCAATGCAATTGGAATCAAACCGTTCTAACACATACTTTAAAGTTCCTTCACATTCAAATATCCTAACCTTACCTTCTATTAAAAGCAAGCCCATATTCAATATTTTAAGACGACAAATGGAAACAATTTGGATCGACAGAAGAGTCTTTTACTAAACCTATTATACAAGAACATAGGATTGTTTATCGAAATGTGACAAAACCAGTACTTGTATTTTTTCTTGTAAACGGTAACTAATTTTTCAATACATTAATTCCATTCATATTCGGCATGTGAAAAAAAACGCACTAAAATGAGTGAAATAAAATTTCTGATATCGAACCCAATGTAGATTTTCTCCGTTTTAGTTACGATTGAACCAAATCAGTCGCCCCGTTTTGAAAGGTGAATAGTAGTTATTATTACTGCTACTCACCTTTCAAATAGAGGAGACTGATTGGGCTTCGATTCTATTAATTTTATTTCCCCCCTTTTCGTGCGTTTTTAAGTAAAAACAAGTTGAGTAAGCAGGATAGTGCTCCTACCAGAAGGTCTTTGTAAACATCCTAGGGTTAGAAGCAAGTTTTCTAATGGCGTGAATCGATATTATATTAATTATTAATCTAATACTTAGATATGAAATCGTTCAAATTTATACAATTGATGCACAGTTTCTTTCATAAGCACAGTGCAGCCGCCATTTTAATCTAGCTTAAATGATTTTTCTGAATGCTCGGCTGATTGAACATGTTCAAGTTAAACACTATTCCCTAAATTTTCACGAAAATTGAAAGAAAATAGAAGTGCCTAAGTCAATTTTAAATATATATAGGGTTTTCCAATAAGAGGTCTTATTTTGAATAGATCTTCTGATTTAACACCTTGCGACTTCTTCCTTTGGAGCCACGTGATAGAGAAGGCCTATGCTAATAGCCCAGCGGCGATTCAAGATCTCAAAGATAAAATTCGTGAGGCTATCGAGGACATAGGGCAGCCACTTTGCGATTTGGTTATGGAAAAATTCATGACGAGTACTCGTATATGGTCCTGTATGTGTGTCGTAGTGGTTATTTACGCAATGTTAGTTATTGCTATTAACGGCATATCTTCTTCTTCATAATGAAATAAAAATCCGATCATTCCTATTAAAAAATGGCATTTTTCTTTTAATATCAAAATAACACCTCTTATTGGAAAACCCTATATCAACCATAAACACGTGTTATTGTTGGTGTAATTCCATATAATTGAAATGGCTATAACTCACTTGATTATGATTCGATCTCAATTAAATTTTGTAAAAATATATATCTTATATCAGTCTATATAATTGTAAATTTTCAAGAAGTTTAAAGGTACCCTTTTGATTTTATGGGCAAAAATGTAAAATCTACAAATCATACTATTATTAGCAAAGTTGAGTGAATTTCGATTTCTAAGGTATTTGTTGCCCTTGCACTCATAAAGGTCCACATTCGTGATAATTTTCAGATTTTTCGGCTGAAAGGTGTCCAATCGCGAGGGGGGGGGGGACACAAATTTTGGGTACATTTTGCCTTCCCGTGGACCCCCTAATTCATCAAATGATTTTTTTATTTCAGATTCTAAAAGTTCTAATCAAGACCTTTCATTTGATACCCCACTCGACTACCTTTGATTAAAAAAAGCTTTTAAGGAAATTCCTTATTAGGGGGGCCCCCCTTAAACATTTTTTAAATTTTTGTCAAGGCCTTAACTTTTGAGAGACCATTACTGCTAATCTTTTCACGAAGTTTGAGCATTCTAGCTTCTATAGTTTCTGAGGAAATCAGCTGTGACGCACGGACAGACGGACAGACAGGTCGCGAAACTAGTAAGTCTTTGTAAAAAAATTTTTTACAAAGACCTAAAAAATGATAATGAGATACTCCTATCTCTAAGCGAAGGCCCGAAAGGAGGTGCATCCTTTCGGGCCTTCGCTTAGAGATAGGAGTATCACATTATCATGATCAAATGTATCGGCACTCGACAAGGTAATATGGTCAGTATCACACTTCGGCCGTGTGTTCATCCGCCCAGCTGCGATACGTTCTGATTT
Source organism: Odontomyia ornata (assembly GCA_963969285.1). Lineage (NCBI taxonomy): Eukaryota > Metazoa > Arthropoda > Insecta > Diptera > Stratiomyidae > Odontomyia > Odontomyia ornata. The sequence goes on along the minus strand of OZ017740.1, from coordinate 170,420,809 downwards.
GAAACCAGCACGTATCATAACTGAACGGTCTTACAGTCCGTCCGAAGAATCACTCGAACTCAATTTCGTTATTGCCAACGAGATTCGAACCAGGGGTCGAGTTAGTCCTTATTTTGGATTCAAAATATAAGAACAATTACCTTTGTCGTCTAGCCTCATATAATCTGGTCAAATTCTGACATGCACTAAAGCATAGCTTCTATGCAGCAATAGAAGACCTTAGTTTGGCCGAATAATCCTGCCAAAGTGTTTTGAACGAGAAAGTCCTTTACGTAATACAAATATTACCAGCCAAAGCGAATTTAATGGCCGAATCTTTATTTGGTTACCTGTCAGAACTTTTTAATCCAGAACTTGGCTTACAGAATGAGTGCTCTGACCACTACACCACGCGGACTACTGCGTTTGAAGTAGGTTTTCTTCTACTCTAAAAGGATTTTTATCTCATAATTTTCAGTGATAAAATAAATAATGGCATATATTCATGCTGAATACAGGTATACACCCAGCGTCAAAAGTATTGTAACGTACAAAATTTCAACATGAATTTTTATAATGATCAAATTACGAGTATATCCTGCCCCATTTACTTTGCGTTGACTATTAGTCCTGTTATCATTGCATTATTATAAAAAGGTAATAGCACATATCTTTTGAAAAGTCCAAAACAAATATTTGCTTTAGAAATTCAATTTGATGATTAACTGCACTGTGGCAGAAGTAATGCAACATGCGACCAAAGTATTGCAACATGGATATTGTCGCCATGCGACCAAAGTATTGCAACATGGATATTGTCGCCCAAACTTGTATGAATATGCATTTTTAGGGTTTTGTACTAAAATACAAAACCCTCTTGCTATCACGACCTGTGTCCGTCTGTCCGTCCGTCCGTCCGTCCGTCTGTATGTCACAGCACTTTTTCTCCGAAACTATAGAGGCTACAGCCACGAAACTTTGTGGAAAGGTCAGAAGTGGTGACTTCTTGAAAGTTCAAGGGTGGAAAAATTTTTCAAAGGGGTTTAAGGGGGGTCTCCCCATATAGGGAGGTGACCCCTCAAAAAAAAAATTTCACCATTGGTAGTCGAGTAGGGTGTCATTGGAAAGGTCTCAACGAGACCTTTGCAAAACAAGTCTTAAAATTGCCTTATGAGTACCGAGGGGGGCAGGGGAAGGGGAAATGTACGAACTTTTCGCGTACCCCCCCCCCCCCTCGCGATCGAACACCTTCCATCCGAAAAATCTGAAAAAAATCATGAATGTAGGCCTTTATGAGTACAACAACAACAAATACATGAGAAGTCGAAATTCACTCAACTTTGTTAGTAATAGTATGATTTATCGATTTTATGTTTTCTTGAATAAAATCTAAACGGTACCCTTAAATTCAATAAAGATCGAATAGTATTTAACGAAGTTATAGCTGTATTACTATGGAACAATATGCCCTGTATTACTATGGAAACATATGGCTATGGAGCCATATGCGCTTTTTACCGACTTAGACACTACAGCTTTGCTAGGATTTGCATGAAAATTTCAGGAATGATAGGTATCATGAAGATGAGTACATACAATTGAAACAAGTCGAAGAGGCAGGAGAGAGCTCCTAGCAAAAGGGCTTTGTAACCATTCTAAGATTCGAAAAAACAGGCCATGAATCGATGATTACAGTACGGAGGAGTGGCCCCTGAAAAAAATTTCATGGAAGGTAGCCGATATGAGTATCAACTGAAAGTTCTCTATGAGAGCTTTTCAAAACAGTTCTTAAACTGACAGTTTTTGCTTCAGTGGAGGCACAGGGGGGGTAGAACATGAAAAATGTGTTTCCTCCCTCGCGAATGGACACCCGTGATCTAAAAAATCTGAAAAAATTATCATGGGAGATATTTATGGGTATAACTATAACAAATACCTCAGAAGTCAAAATTCTTTCAACTTTGCTAATAATAGTATGATCCTCGAACATGACATGTTTCTTGATTTTATTCGTTTCTGGTTACTGCATTTTGTAAGTAGAGTACAAAACCCTTCTGACATGAGCATAGGTCTGTCTACCCAACTTGTATTTGGTTGTTGCTGCGATATCATTTGTTTTTGCAGACTGTTTGTTATTTCTAGAAAAAATTTTCTCTAAATTTTGTTGAATATCAAAGTTGTTTTTGTTCAAAATACAACAAAATGGTTAAAGCAAGGGAATTGGGAATCGAGGAGTCGGCAACAAACCCCATGTGCTTCTTGAAACACCGTTTCATCCGCAAAAAATTTACTGTTTGGTGCGATTTTCATGCCGGAGGTGTGATTGGGCCATATTTTTTCGTCAATGTAGAGCGCTATTGTTTTATGTTGGAAGATTATTTGGGGCCAGAATTGGATGACGATATGTGGTTTCAACACGATGGCGCCTCTAGCCTCACAATCAATTTATTGAAATTTATTTATCGGCATGTCCTTAATGGAAAACTGTAATAATCGAACAGTCGCCTAAGCAAACTGCTCGAAAGCCAACATATTTTAAATTTAAAATAATACGCATCATTTTAATTTGCAATTGAAATCTGGATACGGCGACCCTCTTTCCAACGGAGCTCTTCCACAATCGCACTTTTGCGATGAGAAGGAAGGTGGATGGAATGCTCGCCAACTGGCGGTCCCGTAAGGTGATGACCAGCAACAAACCGAGAGTCCAAAGAAGAACGCGGGTCAAGTAAATCGTTGGTGGATTGCTGCGCGTGTTATGTAGTGCTATTCCTAAATTATCAACCCATCGCCGACATCATTAGCATGGTTAGCAACCCGAGTGAATAATAAGCGCTCTCTGTTGAAGCTTAGTGCGAAGTTCGTGCAGTAGTTTGTGGAAAAACTATGAAAATGTTTGCGTCGAGGTCAACGCATTCCGAGAATAATAACTAGCCCGATTCAGTTATAAATGGTTTTTTTGTTATCTCTGGAGAATTGAGATCAGAAAGGAAAATGTTGGGCATAAAATATTTATCCGAAGCCATTCGAAGGGCTTCGAACGATACAAGATGGTATTGATGGTAAATAAGCAAGGAGAACAGGAACTCGTGGACCTTTGGGTGAACTATTCGATTCTGGTTTGGATTCATATTCTACAAGCTTGGTGACAATTTACATGTTCTCATTGTTTGGAACTCATGATTTACCACCGATAAGAATGTTTTTTGTGATATGAAATGTGATTCTCAACTTTTATTTATCGCATTTTGAAAAATAACATATTTGTGTCATAGACAGACAAATTGAGACCTCAGCGCGATTCCCTGGTTGATCCTTTTACGTAAGCTACAGTACTGGTGAGTCATTTAAACTTTATAAAACCACCAACAGAAGAAGAAGACTTGAAAGACGAGCTCTAAGCTAAAAACAGGACTGTTAGATAAACTGTCGTTTAGTAAATTAATTGATCCTTATATCTCATATCGCAATTGTAGAGCAAATGATTCCTTTAATTTATTTTTAAAATTTTCATTGCATTTATTCGCTGCCTTCTGCAAAATTTTCATTCACCGAGATAATTTTTATATTGAATATTTCTTGTTGAACAAACATTTCCAGTTGAAAAGAATTTAAAAGCTTTCAAAAAACAAATGAAAACATAAAAAATTTAGTAAGAAATAAAAAATTTTTAGAAAAAAAAGAAAACCGACTTCGGGATGCCCTAAAGAGGATGAAATAAATTTTATGGAAGCGGTGCCATATCATTTTTTCCCCGATTTTTTGTGATGGTGCAGATGTTGGAAGTATTTATGTTGAAATGGGGAAATTCATTTGACACCGCTTTCATAAAATTTATTTCATCCTTGTAAGGGCATCCCGAAGTCGGTTTTCTTTTTTTTTCTAAAAATTTTTTATTTCACCCTTTTTAGTGGCAAATTTTTTCATTTCAAACCATTCAAAACTCAGTTTTTTGAGTACATTGTATCATGTTCTCATATATTAAAATATCATTTTTTTACTGCAATGCAAAAACCACTACGGCTAATATCTGCAGCGTTCATAGGAATCGAATTTAACTCTGGTACATTTAATCCATGATCTCATCAACGTCTACCTTGATTTTAATTTCCTAATAATCCAACATGAATTGTAGCTTTGAGAAATTTTCGAATTTTGAACTTTACCTAGCCGCCATTTTTATATTCTGAACTGAGCCTGAAGTGCTTTTTTATCGTTCAACTTTTTTCGACCTTTGAGCGGCCGCCATTTCATTTCAAATTGTTCCACTTTGGATTTTTTATTGTGAGCTTTATTACACAATTGAAAAAATCTTTGTACTAGTTTTGGTACAAACTGGAGCTATACTTTGGGCAGAACAAAATTATTGCTGAAAATTTGGCGAAAATCGAAGCAAAGCTGCGACCTCCAAGGCACAAATTTTGTTATATCCTATGTAGACTCACACATACAACCAACCACACACATAGTCATATATACATATATACTCGTATATATATATATATATATATATATATATATATATATATATATATATATATATATATATATATATTTATATATATCTAAATATATCTATACATATATATATATATATATATATATATATATATATATATATATATATATATATATATATGTATATATATATATATATATATATATATATATATATATATATATATATATATATATATACATATTTATATATTTAAACATAAAAATCACTCCGCAATTAATTTCATATAATTTACTTAAAAATATCCTTCTTAACCGCATCATTCGTTCACGTTTATTCGATACCCATTGCCTTCGTTTTCAATTAACTATGGCACTTAATTTTCATGAAAGTTTCAAGAAAATCATACCATATAGTTCAATGAAAACTCGGCTATGTATTTTCATCTTCATCTGTACATTTATGATCAATTATAGCAGGAAACGTAAGGTTGCGATTCTCGCCGGTTTTTGGTATGGAAATCACTTATTTTAGATTTCTGGGCATATGTCGTAATGTATGATACATATAATATTCACTGGAAAGTAACGAGTCAACTCTATAATTTGCAATCACTCAATCCTTATTATTTTTTCGGGGAATTTTATAATCCTACATGTAACGTTTACGTCTAAGGATGTCAGAAGGATCCTATACCAAGCTCATTGGTAAGCAAAGAATGAATGCGGAAGAGTAAAGCATCCTGAAATGTTCCCTTTAACCATTGTTGAATTGTATTTATGCCACATTTAGAATTAATTTATTGGTTATTTCCGGTAGAAATGATGGACTAAAATGTACCGTTTATGCAGAAAATTAAGGATACTGATCATTTTTATCATCCGTCACCAAAGGACTCGGTATCTCCAACAAATCCTTGCAGAGTGCCAACTAATTGGCACTTTTCGCACGAAATATCAATTAAATTCAATTTCTCGACATCAGTGTATCATATTTGAATGTTAATATCTACAGAGCCCCTGGAAGGATTTCAATTCTGTTCCGATACATTTTAGATCAATATGTTGTCCTTCATTTGAAACCTCTACAATCAAAATCCTTACATTTGTCGATCAGTTATGCTGAAAAATCGGGGTGAAAGTCAGAATTTTTTTAGTTTCAACGGTAAGAGCCCTTTAACGTTACTTGAATTTCTTATCCTTTAAACGGGACCTAACTGGAAGAAAGACGTATCATTTTCCAGAAACAGAACTCTTCTATCTATCTCCGTTTAAAAGTTGTGCGTGAACATACAAAAAAAAGCAAAAAAAAATATACGCGATGAATTGATAACCATCTTTCTTTGGAAGTCGGTAAAAAATAGCAAATTCTGGTGTGAAAAATCATTCATATACTACTGTGACTAAAAAATAAGGTGAGATGTGAATTTCAACTGCGCGCGTCAAAGGATTTGGAGAATTATTTTTTTTAGGTTGGTAGTACCTCCAGTGACATCTATGTCAAATTTAAGTGCCAAAATATTCATTAGTGTTTGAGATACGCGTCGTTTCCGGGATGGCCTTCAGTTCCGTCTTCGCTGTGGCTTAAATCTCCTCTATCGTATCAAAACGGTGTCCCCGGAGCGGTCTTTTGAGCTTGCTGAACAGCCAAAAGTCGCACGGCACCAGATCACTTGAATACGATGGTTGCGGAACGATATGGGTTGAGTTTTTGGCTAAATGATCAGTTTTTGGCGAAATGATTCGTGATCAATTACGAGTGCAGTATGGGATGGTGCATTATCGTGGTGTAAAAACCAAGAATTGTCTTTCCACAATTCCGGCCTTTTTAGGCGGATAGCGTTACGCAAACGACGCGTAACGTTCAAATAATATTCCTTGTTGACTGTTTGGCCCGGCGGAAGTAATCATAATGCACAACGCCACGATAACCGAAGAAGAGAAGAGGTTGATGGTCACCCAGGACGCTCTTCGTCTTCGACACGGTCACGGCCGGCTTGGAACTCACTAAACTAAAATGTAAACATTTTTTTTTAGACATAGTCTCATCACCAAAGGCTTTCTGCACCATCCTCAACGTATCCGCAGCAGAAAATTGATTCCGCAAATAAAATTTAATGCAAATTCAACAAATTTCGACATCGCGAAAAACGAAAAACTCACTTTTAGCAGCTCACAAAACGACGCGTATCTCAAACACTAATGATTATTTTGACATGTAAATTTGACATAGATGTCACTGACATTACTACCAACCTAAAAAAAAATAATTCTCCAAATCCTTCGATGCGCAGTTTAAATTCAAATGTCACCTTATTTTTTGGACACAGATTTTTGATATCTTACAAAATTTTCTTTAAAACAATTTTGTTTAGAGATTTGAAGCAAAATGCAAAATCTCTTCTATTCGTTGAAGGGAATTGAAATGAAAAGAGATTATGTTAAGTCACAAGATATCTCTTTCGATTTCATTGTTATTTAAACAATGCTTTAGAACTTATTTTCAATTATGTAATATTTCAAGATGTAAAACAGTCTTTAAATGTGAACTATACTATGATAGTAAACGTTTAGGACATCTTCATACTAGTATTTAGTGTAGTTGCAAATGATTAGATACGATTAAAGTTAATTAAGCTATCTCAATGATTCAAGGACCTAACTTTAGGCACTAGTGTATGGATATTTAAAAATTTACAATAGCACAACAAATTCGGGCGTTTCTAGTTTAAAAACAAAGTTCAAAATAATATTACCAGTAGTACAAAAAGAAAATCATTTTCAAAATTTAGTTAGTATTAAAAACCTAGCGTCTAAAATACTTTTATTCTCATATTAGTATTTCTTATAAGTTATTCATCCCAGTTTTAATACACAAATGTAAACAATTTAATTTTTTTTTTGTATTGAGATTATCTCTATTGAGAGGTAGCCTCGCATATAAAGTCCAAAAAACGTCCGACCTTATTTTCTCAGCCAATTCACGATTCCATTCAAGCTGGCCGGCAACACCTAATCTAATTTTGGTAGCTCGAAGGTTCAATATTGTATTCCATTTTCATCCATCCTTTCCACTCTCAACCCGTTCCTACTGATTAATTCAATATTCTTCATTTCTTTCATAATTATTTTTGTTGATTCCTTGAATCAATAGTTTTATCGTCGTGCTTAGAATTAATGTTAATTTTGATTAGGGTTTATGCGCTGGAAAAAGCGAAGAATATAGATATTTTCTTATTATACAATGTATAATTTATTTTATTTTGAACTCGAAATCAATAAAATAATGTTGAGATAATGTTAAAAGAAACTCGGTCCTTCCTTTTTGAAAACCTGACCGGGTACAGGACCCGCAACGATGGCAGGCTCCTGCTTTAACATGGGCTAGCCACCGGGCGTGCTCTTCCTTTCTTTTCATTAACAGGGGCTCTTGCCCGGTAGAGTGGCCTTCCGCTTGCGTGCCCTTTTATGGTATAGAGTTATGTGATTTCATCGCATAACGCTATAACATAAATTTGCTACCTTTGTATTCCTCATTTGATGGAAAGAGTCATGCAAAGTACGTTTGTATGAGTTTTTCACTCAAATGGGAAATACATGGCCATGTCTACGTTTGGATCTTGATCCGGTTGGGAGGGTGCGAGGGGGTACCGCTTCCACCTGGATGACCCACTCTTATTTGCCATACGTATCGTCGATAACAACAAAATCTCCGCAAGTCCGTCCGTTTTTGCCCCGCCCAATTTGTTCTTTGAGCAAGCAGTTTCAACCCTTAGTAGGTTACCTCGGCCTCGCACAAGTCAATCGGCATGTGACATACTTAAATTCGAGAATGCGCATTTTTTGGTTGTGGGTCCTTGTGAGGGGGAAAAGAACCTGCCCCACGACACCATAACGCTAGCCAGCCAGCGCATTCACGCGTCCCCAGACATGGCCGATCTCAGCGGATCTCAACATCTTCTTTCGCCGAGGCAGCAGACCATCGCTGCAGTCATTTACGGACATTTCTATACCCACCATCACTACAAAACTCAGTACATCAAAAATTCCTCATGGTGTCTTGCATATTAGTGTCAATAATCTTTTTAGGGTTTTGTAAAATTATTTTACAAAACCCTACTAGTTTCGCGACGTGTCTGTGCGTCTGTCCGGTCGTCCGTCCGTCCGTGTGTCAAACCCAGTACATTCAAAATTCCTCATGGTATCTTGCATATTAGTGTCAATAATCTTTTTAGGGTTTTGTAAAATTATTTAACAAAACCCTACTAGTTTCGCGACGTGTCTGTCCGGCCGTCCGTGTGTCACAGCACTTTTTCTCGCAAACTACATAAGAAACATCAAATTATGTATACAGGTGTAAAGTGGTGCTCTCTTCAAAGTTTAATTACAAAACTCCCCATACAGACGAGTGGCCCCCGAAAAAAAATTTCATCAAAGGTAGCCGATATGGGTATCAAATGGAAGGTCTTAATGAGAACTTTTCAAAACAGGTCTTAATTTGATACTTTTTGCTTCGAGGGACACGCAGGGAGGGGAAATACACGAAAAATGTGTGTGTCCCCCCTCGCGATTTGACACCTGTGATCCGAAAAATCTGAAAAAAATTATGGTGGTAGATGTTTATGAGTACAACAACAACAAATACCTAAGAAGTCAAAATTCGCTCAACTTTGTTAATAATAGTATGATATTCAAATTTCACATTTTCCCAAATAAAATCGCGTCGGTACCCTTTTTTTTATGGTAGGGAGGTGAAGGCATTTACGCCCGCCGAGTCTGGCAGTGTGGGACTCCCATGGAGGATACCCTTGGACTACCCACTAAACACCTCCCTTGTCATTCTGAGAACCTAGAACCGTTTGACACATTACTTCGGGCTAAGCCTCGTTTCTCTACGCGTTTAGGCTCCACCGGGCTACAGGGATCCCTTTTCCAGCGGAAGGAAGGGAAGGGAGAGGGATTTCTAGAAAAGAGACCCCTTCGCCCTGGACGCCTCCAGGCGCTCATATATTTTCCTTTTTATCTTAAGGACTGCCCGAGCGTAATGTGCCACACAGTTCCATTTGTCAACGGATGTGAGCATCTCTCCAGTGAGTTCATCCGGAGAGAAATCTCCCATTTCTTCAATGAGGTCACGGCGCTGCCTTTCCCATCTCTTGCATACAAAAAATGTGTGGTAGGCATCATCGACCTCTTCAGCACAGAATATGCAGTCAGGAGACCGTGACTTACCAATCTTGTGCAGGTAAGACCGAAAGTATCCATATCCACTCAGTAGCTGAGTTAGATAGAAGTCAGTCTCACCATGCCTTCGATTGAGCCACGGCCTCAGGTCACCAATAAGGCGTGCGGTCCACCTACCTTTTGTATCGCTAACCCAGGACTGTTGCCAATCACTGAGTGAGCGTTCTCGTTCTTCGTGGGCGACAGCATCTCTGTCGCATTCGTTCCTCCGCAGGTAGATTCTGCGGCGCTCCTTGGCAAGGAGGGCAATGGGTATCACTCCTGCGATGACCAGCACTGCCGACTCCGAGACAGTCCGATATGCAGATGCAATCCGCAGCGCTCCCCGTCGCTGCACCTGTGCCAAGCGCCTTCGATACAGCTCCTTGTTGAGAGCCTCACACCATATTTCCGATCCGTACAACAGCACAGATTGTACTGCACTCATCAGAAGTCTCCTTCTTGATGAGGTGGGACCCCCTATGTTGGCCATTAGTCGGCTGAGAGCCGAAAAACTCGCTGCAGCCTTGTCAGCTATTTCCCTGATTTGCTCGGAGAAACGCATCGATCATGGTCGGTACCCTTAAACTGAACGAAATTCGATATTTACGTAGTACCACGAAGGCTTCTTAAACTTTGTAAGTTTAATGATAATCGAATGATATACACGGAAGTTATAGCCGTTTGAAATTTCTCCAATTACAACAACAACAACACATGATTTTGGTATTTTATGGGCTTTCCATCCAATCAGTCACTGCAGTTTTCACTTGATCTTCTTGAAATTTTCCAATAAGGTCAATAACATTAATATTTTTGAAAATTCCTGATTTGAGTGATTTTTGTTGGTTTGCAACAAAATAGCGACCGTTGAAAGTAGAAAAACAATGGATTTTCATTTGAACATGCACATCTCTTTGGCATATTCTTTGTGGTTATCCATTGCTGGTGACTGCATTTCTGAGAAGTTGGGTACAAAACCCTTCTGACATGAGTGTAGGTCTGTTTACCCAACTTGTTTCTTTTTGCTGCATCTGTTTGGCTGCTATTGGACTAGATATACATTGCTAAAACCGGTAGCAAATGATTTACATATATTTTTTCCTTAATGCTTATTATTTTGACTTAATTCCTACGTACATCGGCATTTTGTGTGGTCTTATTCGTATTATTATAATTGACCTCAATAGAGCTTCGCGTACGAGCAAACAAGGAAAAGAAGGATTTAAAAAGAAAAACAGTTGTAATAGGAATAGGTTTTTATTTGAGATATGGAGCATGTTTAAATATTTTTTCTATACATTCGCATGGAATCAACTTTAGTAAGCTGTCAACTTTAATTTTGACGTCGTATTATTCTGTTTCCATTTATTCCTTTTTTGTCTAGACTCCGGTATTAAAAAACAATCTGCAATTAAAAGTATCAATTCAGTTTAGGGACGTAAGGTTAAAGAACAATCAACATTTTGTTGAGATACGAAATGCTGATAGAGTTGTTGCTGTAATCCTTTGTATTTCCGACATTTTTTAACAAACCCTTGTAATAATTGTTATTATTTTCTGCCAAAATAGTTTTTTTTCAAATGGAGTTAAAATAAAGAATGCAACATTATGATTTTCACTTGTTGTCTGATTATGTTAGAAAGAATAATTATCTATGATTTTGAACGCTTTCCCTCTTTTCTCTTTCTGTAATGCTCAAAATGCAATACATATAATGTGCAGTGCGTTTTTACAATTCAGTTTTGATTCGAATTTGATTTAATACACATTTTTAACAGCAGTAACCGACTGTGCTTCTTATGTCAATTCCGCATTGGGGTTTATGCAATTATTAATTAGGTAATTTGTGTTTTTGTTTTAATTGCTTTTAATATCAAACGTAATAGGGATCTAAACAAAAAAGTAAATATTTGCTAAAAAGAGTTGTGGATTTTCAATGTGGGCTTTTGCCTTCTGTGCGAAACTGATATCCCATATATATTCACGTTTATTTATTGTTTTTACGGTTATTTTCCACATACTAACTACTATACTTGTAGTCCGCGTGGCTTAGTGGTTAGAGCACTAAGCCCGTAAACCGACGGTCTCTGGTTCAAGTCTCGTTGGCGTCAACGAGATTTAGTTCGAGTGGTTCTTCGGACGGACTATATCGCAGCTGGGTGGACGTACACACGGCCAAAGCGTGATAATGATCATATCACCTTGTGGAGTGTCGATACATTCGATCATGACAATGAGATACTATAACTATCTCTAAGTGAAGGCCCGAAAGGGGCTGTAAGGCTAAAAAAAAAGAACTACTATACTTTCTAAGTATCTAGTTAACTGTAGTTAGTATTATACAAAAGCTGGCTGGGTCTCATGAGTTTCTCGGCATTATATTGTCGTGGGTACAGCTATGCATCAAGGTGATGACATAGGAAATGGCGATGGAACCATTAAAATTGACAATGTCGTTTCAGCGGTGAGAATTTGTTCTTCCTATAATCGATTTGCGTATTTGTCCAACTTAAATTACTTCCAAATTGTAGAGTGAATCTACAGAGTTGCTGCAAACTTTGCATACAGTTTAAAGATCTACATGAGAATGGTTGGTTACATCTGAAGTCGAGATACTTACGTTTAACATTGGCTTTCCATACGATTGCGAGCCCGTTCTGTAAAAGTTCCGCGAGGATCTATCTCAACGTCGCCTCACCACGCAAAATTGATTTGCCGGTACACTGCACAGGAAGTTTTGTCCAATTACTCGAACAGCTCTGATCCCTTGACAAACCACTTCTACTACTTGCATGGCTGGTGGATCTTGGAAAGAGATCTGTCATTCAGAGACTTGTCACTGTCTAAATGGTGCTGTCATAGTCCCTTACCGAGCCAAGCGAGCAAATTGTTACACTCTCAATGCAAATAATGCTAGTTTAAGGCCTGTTTTGAAAAGATTTCCTCGATACCTTTCATTTGATACCCATATTGACTACATTTGGTAAAAAAATTGTTTGACGGGCCACCCTCTGTGCGGGGAAAAACTGACAACATTTTTTGTATGCTGAAAAATCTAAGAGGGCACCACTTTACATCTGCCTAGTAAATGTTATCTTCTCATTTTATGAAGCTTGTGAGAAATCTTGCTGTGATGCATGGACAACAGACAGACGGATTAACAGATACCGATTCTAGTAATGTTTTGTAAAATTGTTTTACAGAAGCCTAAAAATAACGTAGTACTCAGAATCAGGTACAAATCATTTCAAACAAATAGACGTTTGCCAAAATTTAATTTTCGTTAATTTGGACTAGTAAATTTGATTCGTTTGTTTTATATGGAGTTTATAATTAACACAAAAGGCTTGAAGTTCTAAAAGCTAATTTTAATTTGCTCATTTTTCTTTTTCAGGTGAGTAAAATGCAGCCCACCGTTAAAATTGCAAATCTTGTAAGTATTATAATCCTATATACAGGTGGATGTTACGAAAATTATGCGTAAAACTAAGTACTCGCGCTTGGAACTACTTTAATTAATTAATTAAAGAAATTACTGGTTGTTCGGGTAAGGGGGTCGAAAGCTTGCGGGCATAGTAATTAGAGAATGAAGTGACTACTCTCACAATTTTGTCGCAATCCATTTTCCGGTTATGCTTTTAAAACAGCCATTACTGCCGACACCGTCATTCTAGGAACAACGAGCAATCAGCAAAGCTGGGGCAAAGCAGGAAAACACTTGCCAATGAAGCCAGGCACGAATGGTGGAATTGCTCATAATTACATTTTCCACATTTGCCGTGCAATATTGCTCACTGCATGTCCACTTGTTAACGATTTAAATTCCCAAGTGGGAAAGAGTAAATGCCCCAAATGGCTTTATGACCAACTTCGCCTGCCGCTATCAATTAACGAAATTCGCGTAGATAATAATTACACTTGCGAAGAAAATGTTATGGGCTTCAGCACGTCATTAGTGGCGACAAGCAGCGAAATGTGCGCGCAAGTGCAATCATTTCATCCTCGTGTTAGCATAAATCACGCATTATGCAAACGCTATCGAGTTTCCATGAATATACAAGTATATAACGAAGAAAATTAACTAAATTACCCATCAACATGTTGCTTTACGTCGTTGTTTCTCTTTGTATCGCGCGTACCCACAAGGTTGGCACATATCAGAAATTTGCGATATTGGATTGCACGTTGGACTGTGAAACAGTACTCATTGAAAAAATGTTGAAACACTTAAAAATGAACAAAGCTGGTCATGCAGGAGTGCGGGATCATTTGGGTACGGAATACCTTAATTGCAATTTAATCTGACTTCAAGCCAAAGTGGGTTTTATTTAACAATTCCTCATGTAGCTCAGATCGAGTATGATTTGGCTCATGTGATATTCAATCACACGCATGAAAGGCATTTGCATTATTTTTAATCGACGAAAATGTCGCATGCTTGATTTGCATTAATTTAATTACCATCAGTCGCTTTGCAATGAAGATAACTGGGCGCCAGTTGTTCAAAGCGTCATTCAGGTTATTTTATGTCGTTTACTCAGGTGTATTATAGTAGCTCCGATTTCATTTAAAATAAACATTTCCAGTTGCGAAATGTGGTTTGTACATGGTAAGAGTCACTCAAGCATTTTTTTGCAGTCAAATAATGTAATTAAATTAATTAACTTTTTGGAAATTGATAGAGTTTTCGCCTTGTCCTTTGCGTTTCCTTTAACTCGTGAGAACATTTTGCGTTACTTACTTATGATAAAACAGATTATACACTGTATTGACACAATGAATGAAATTACAGTCGATTTTTTTTTCATTATACGAGGTCACTTAAAAAGTTTCCGGCCTTTTACGGAATAACACATAATTCAAGCCAAACAAAAATTTATTTCTCGACCTAGTCTCCAATGGATTTGGTCAAACGATTGTCCTAACCCGTCAGGCCATCAGAAAAAAATTCTTTAGGTAAACCTGAAAAATACAGGGTTACTGCCTCTTAAACCTCGGTAATTGAGCCATATTTTTGGGGAACCAAAAAAAAAGTCACTCGGGGCTAGACCTGGTGAGAAGGATGGGTGTTGAAGCAATTCGAACTTCAATTCGTCCAATTTAGCCATTGAAACCATGCATGTGCGGACTACGCACTTTTGGTCGATCGTCAACAAACGCGGCACTAATCGTGCGGATAATTTTCTAATGCGTAAATCTTCATGTAGAATCTTATGCACCCGTTCAGTTGAAATCCCACAAGCCTCAGCAATTTCCTTAGTGGTTAATCGGTGATTTTCCATCAAGGTTGTGTGCACTAAACTGACCATATCTTCCGTTAAAACAATTTTTGGACGTCCAGAACGGTTATCGTCAAAAATGCTTGTGCGGCCTCGCTTGAACTCGGCTATCCAATGTTTCACGGTTGTAAATAAGGACGACGATTCACCCTACACGGAGTCTGGCTTGTCACCTGTCAACTTTAGGAGGGTACGATGTATTTTGTACAAATCGGAATAACTTGAAATTTTCATGGCGTACGTAAAATTTTTATGGAAATTCCTGCATATCTGTAGTGCCTAGGCCCGCTGCAAATATATGGCCCCAATATCACGTGATGTTGTTGTAATTGCTATTCAATAGTCTGCAACATACAACTTATTCGTACATTTCCACTCCCCCTGCACTCCTCGAGGCAAAAAGAGTCAGTTTAAGACCTGTTTTGAAAAATTTTCAACAAGACCTTTTATTCGATACCAATATTGTCTACTTCGGTGAACAACATTTTTTCAGGGTCACCCCCATATGGGGAGACTCCCCTTAAACAGCTTATAAAAAATGTTTGCATTAAAATTATGAAAATATCACCACTGTTGACCTACTTACCAAGTTTTATGTTCCTAGCTTATTTGGTTTGCGAGGGAGCTTGCTGTGACGCAAGGACGGACGGAGAGACAGGTCACAAATTTAGTAGGGTATTGTAAAATTATTTTACAAAACCCTAAAAAAGCACTTGAAACAGCATGAGCGTTTCGCTCGTGTGCGTCTATCAATGTCACTTTTGGAAGCGCGCCTTCTCATTGGTTTAAACAATCTTGTAGTTAATGCGCCTCGTGAACTTCAATTCCCCGAACTACTACTGTTAAGCAAACTTGTGAATATCAATTTCAGGAAATTGGTTTGGGAATGTCAGTCTTTAGACATTCTCCGCGATGGCTGGATTCTTTTAATATGACGAAGCTTTTTAAAGACTTGTTACATAACAACCCAATTTCGCAGTTGCAAGAGAATTTTTGACTTTTTTTATACCTGCATTTTTGTGATGTTAAACAATGATTCAAATATTTATTGGCCCATCCTTTTACTTATTGCTCATAATCTATGATGGGTCAGAAGAAAGGAAGGAAATATTTATAACCGATATAAGTTTAATTTTTACCTGCACTCCCTACCACTCTCTCCATCACTCTTTCATCGTCGCACAACGCTCATGCGATCTGCACTTCACACGTCGTCGATTCCTACGTGTGCCTCCAGACAATGCTAAAACATCGGTATAAGGGGCAGACAAAATGCTGTGAAGTACTCCTTTCCTACTAGTCTAGTCCGATTTGTGAACAGTTCTCAGAGATTAAAAAATATTATAAAACGGCGCAGTAAATAAAACTCATGAGTTTATAAAAACTAGCTGTCTTTTAGTATCTCGACGTTAGGGTTTAAAATGCTTTCAACCCTCCGGACTTATCATCAATTTGAATTTAATCCTTAAATCTTTTCTTAAAAACCAATCATGAGTTTGCGTTTTTCACTGTTTCTGGAAGATTGTTGTATATACGTAGAGCATCATTCGTTGCATCGTTCTTGAGTCGATCAGTTCTAGCGTAAGGTATTAAAAAATTGTTGGCATTTTTTGAAGTATATGGACTTATTTGTGATATTTTTATAAGAAAGCTTCGGTCCGATTCGCTGGAAATTAGACAATGAAGATAAACTCAACTTTCTCCATAGTAATGATTTGACTGAAGGTGAGTGCATTGGTCCGTAGATACACTCGTCTTGTTGGAGTGAGAATTGGAAGGTTAAGAATATTTTTATAGGCTTTAGTTAGTATCCTGGATATAATACTAAGGTTTTGCTTTGAAGATTGACTTCAAATGACCACTGCATAATGTAGCTTAGTCAGTACAAATGCATTTAATACAAGTTTTTATATATGCGCTGGAATACCTCCATATCTGCTCAACATTCCTATCATTGGCGCTAGTTGTCTCCTCAAACTATTTATGTGTGGCAACCATGTCAAACGATGATCTATGGTAAGGCCGAGATGCAAGTTTGCACGGTTAATTTTCAGGTCATCTTCTTTGTCTTCGTTATTCTTCTGTTTAAAAATCATGTATTTTGCCTTTGTAGTATTCAATCCAAGCTTGTTTTCGATAAGCCATAAATGATATTTATCTAGATCCTCGTTGACGAAATTCTCCATGGCAACTTTATCATGTCCTGAATAAAGAAGTACAGTATCATCAGCATATAATGTATGGTGAGCTTTAAGTTTACATATATTCAAATTATTACTGTGTAGCAAAAACAAGGTTGGTCCAAGTATGGATCCTTGAGGAACCCCCGATTTCATTGGTACTAGATTGCTCAAGACATTATTAACTGATATTCTTTGGAATCTTTCTTCCAAATAACTTTTAAAAAGTTAGCCTTGTGTACCATACGATTACAGTTTTTGAAGTACCAGCTCATGATCAACCGTATTGAAAGCCTTCTTCAGGAACAGAAAATTGCAATAACATAATCTCCTTTATCAAGACTCAATGAAAGTCTCGATAAAGGAGATTATGTTATTGCAATTTTCTGTACCTGAAGAAAGCTTTTGATACGGTTAATCATGAGCTGTTACTTCGAAAACGTGAGACAGAAAGTAACGCATCGAAAGTACTCTTGTTCTTTTGAAAGCCAAACTGCTTCGGATTTATGATGGAATTGTCTATTAAGAAAGATTTTAAACGATTATTTACAAGTGTCAAAAGTGCAACAGGGCGGTAATTATTCGGGTCCAGATGATCTCCTCCTTTGAATATTGGAATTGTTTTTGCCAGTTTCTCTTCGTCCGGTAATGTTCCATTTCTAATATGCTCGTTTATAAAATTTCCCAGTGGCTCATCTACCTCCTCTTTGACTAGAATAATTTCATTTGTGGTGATGTTTTCAATACCTGGTGCTGCATTTTTTTCTTCAAATTTTCGATTGAATTTAATACTTCTCTTTTGGTCGTTTGATGAATGTGAAAGATGGACTTGGGTGAGCTATTAATGTTTTTTTTTGCGGTAGGGAGGTGAATGCCATTTATGCACAGAGTGTGGGACTCCCATGCTCGCAAAAAGGCGACTGGACTACTCACTAAACACCTCCCCTGTCAATCTGAGAACCTAGTCTGGAACCGTTTGATACATTACTTTGGGCCAGGTCTCGTTTTGTTACGCCGTGAGGCGCCTTCAAGCTGGAGGATCCCTTTCCTAGTGGGAGGGGAGAGGGGAAGAGGAAGTGCCAGAAAAGCAATCCCCGAGCCCCAGCGTCCCCGGTGGCTGTGAGTCCCTTTTATATTTTAGGACTGCCCGAGCATAATGTGCCACCCGGTTCTATTTGTCAACCGATTCGAGCACCACCGCAACTATATTATCCGGGGTGAGCTCTCCCATCTCCCTGTAGAGTTCCCTTCGCAGCCTGACCCATTTTGTGCACGCAAAAAATGTATGGCAGGCATTGTCCTCCTCTTCTGGGCAAAACCGACATTCGGGAGACCGTGACTTACCAATCTTGTGCAGTTAAGACTGAAAACACCCATGCCCGCTCAAAAGCTGGGTCAGATAGAAGTCAGTCTCACCTTGCCTTCGATTTAGCCACGGTGTCACATCCGGGATGAGGCGCGCAGTCCACCTTTCCTTCGTGCAATTCACCCAAGACTGCTGCCGATCGTTGAGCGAGCGCTGTCTCTCCTCGCGGACAACCATCTCCCTTGCATCCTCGTTTCGGCGCAGGTAAATAGCGCGGCGCTCTCTAGCAAGGAGGGCGACAGGTATCACGCCTGCAATAACTCTCACCGCCGAGTCAGAGACTGTTGGATACGAAGCTGCAATTCTCAGTGCTCCTCTTCTCTGTACCTGCGCCAAACGTTTTCGGTGTATCTCCTTGCTGAGAGCGTCGCCCCATACTTCTGCTCCGCACAGCAGCACTGACCCTACAATACTCACTAAGAGGCGTCTGCTTGACGGGCTGGGTCCCCTTACGTTGGCCATAAGTTGACTCAGAACCGATATTCCCGAAGCAGCCTTCTCAGCCGTTGCACCGATTTGCTCAGAGAAATTCATCTTCGAGTCGATCATTAGTCCCATTTATTTTACTGATGGCTTCGATTCGATTTGTATATCTCCAATACTGATCATCCTGACTCTAGAGATTCTCTTTTTTGTCAAGCTGACCACTTCGGTTTTCTCCAGTGCTAAACTGACCCCGCGAACAGTCATCCAGTCCTTCACTCGACGCATTAGCATACCTAGCCTAAGTTGCGCTTGTTCAACGGTGCGTCCAGCGACCAGAGCTGCAACATCATCTGCATAGCCCAACAAGCGCGACTCATCTGGCATCTCAAGTCTCAGTAGCCCATCGTAAGACACGTTCCACAGATCCGGAACAAGGATAGATCCGGACCAAGGATAGATCCGGACCAAGGATAGATCCGGACCAAGGATAGATCCTTGGGCAACAACCGATGTAATTTCCATCCTTCGTTGGCCCTGTGTCGTATCCTAGAGCAGGCTTCGGTCCTTTAAGTAGTTTCTCAAAAGCCGCATTAGATAATATGAAACAAGATTTTATTTAGAGATGCCAATATGTTTCTGGTTCCGATAACTGAGTGATCACTTTTTTCCAACATTTCGATTTTCCGTGGAAAACGTGCATCACTGAATGAATGAGAAACAAGTATGCTTCCGATAGTGGAACTCCGAAGAAAATTTTAATCGATGCGGGTGGTCTATCTAAGTTTTCAAGATAATTTTTCAATGGATCATACGTTTTTATAAACCCCTCAATTGCGGGAAAAAAGCTTAGCCGTCGTGTTTTTGAGTGGAATAAAAGTTGCTAGTATTCCGTTTCAGCGGCCATGCAGAATCCTTTTAGAGTTTTTGCTCGAACTGTTTAAATTCTCTACCATCTGCCTGGAAAGACTATCAGATCTTGAAATCACGTCTATTGAAAATGCAAATGGGCCATGGTGAAAATAATCTGAATTAATAAGGTAATCTGCAAGTGCAAAATTCAAGTAGGTGGCCATACAGGCTTTGCATTAAATTGGTTATTGGTAGGCAGGCGTTTTATCTTTTTTAAAGACTATCTGCAGTACCTATAATCGTTTTGATAAAAATTATCACAAAAAAAAATAAATAAATAAATATATATATATATATATATATATATATATATATATATATATATATATATATATATATATATATATATATATATATATACTCGTATATATATATATATATATATATATATATATATATATATATATATATATATATATATATATATATATACTCGTATATATATATATATATACTCGTATATATATATATATATATATATATATATATATATATATATATATATATATACTCGTATATATATATATATATATATATATATATATATATATATATACTCGTATATATATATATATATATATATATATATATATATATATATAATCAGTTGTTATCATTCCTCATGTGTTCGACTTACCACCTATGCAAGGCACAGTGGTATTCGCATTGTCGAGCGCGGCAAGGTAGTGTGAGCGGTATGAACATTTTTAACATACATATGTATATTAAATGAGCAAAACTGCAGCTATGAATGTAGTCAAGCGCGATAGAAGCCACCGTGGCTACCCCGCAGATGCACCTATGAATATTTGAAAAAAAAACTGAACTTTCTGTTTTTCAAGTGAATGTATTTCTGAAATGTTATTCGGATAGGCGTTTGGAAGCCACTTACTTCTCAGTGCACAACTTTTGTTTGAAATAAAGTATTTTCTCAGTATACAAGGAACGAGCAGTGCCGATATATCCGCTTATTCTATAGAGTGCCTATTTTGCATATTCACTTAAAGATTTATGCATTTACGGCTTTAATGAGAAGCCGCCAATTACGAGCACTCAAACACATTTTCCGCCAAACAACAATAATAATTGCAATTTGCAATCAACAGTTGGCGCACTCAAATCCATTACCATCCGAAAGGTTCGATTGCAAACGCAAGGTCATCGAGTCTTCGATGGAACCGTCGCCGCCAAGACGTGGCAAGACTACCATTAAGATAATCCTTATCAGATCAAAGCAAAACGGCGCTGAGCGTGAAAGACATGCAGTCATAAACGACACTATCGCCAATCAATTCTTTTCATAACTGTCAAATAAATTCAGCTTTTCGATGCATTAATGGATGTGGTCCTTGTGTTCCTAATCAGATGGAAAATGCAATAATCCGTGAACAGCTGCTCCCGAAATGCAATAAATTCGCCGGCAAGGAGATTGTGATAGAACTGCCATACGATGCTTCCTCTGTTCGCCCTCATCGCACACACTAATTCGCGTCGTACGTGCATTTGGCAAAGGGTGACTTGTTCCACGTGCCGAGTCGTTTATCTAAAGTGATTTAGCTTAGGCAACTGCATATGCTGCGTGCACTTTTCATGGAATTTTGCATCAGTCGAGGAACGTCGTACATTTCTGAGAATGATGGGTGTCTCAAATAATTCTTTCTACCAGCATTCTTAAAATCAAGGACGGCGGTTTATATCGTTGAAATTATTACAACGTGGGCCAATAAATAAATTTGGAAGAATAATTCCGAAGGGCACTGTAGGAAACCATTATTCAAACATCCCTACAGCGCCCAGGGTGCATTGAAAAGAAATTGGAAATTGCATTCTGCGGGTTGTACTCCCTTCAATAGTTCAAAGCCCTCGACCTCCGGCCAACTTGCAACTGAATTGCGTCCGGAGGACCATCTGTCTGCATTGTAGCATGTAACATGGCAAACGGGAAAAGAGGAGTCGCATCAAAGATTCGGCGGATCGTCATCAGTGTTCCGTACCAATGAATCAATAAACAAATCTTCTGCTTGGTTTCTTTCCTAAACGGCACATAAGATACCCGAGCGCTTTGATTTACAATAATTTCTGGGAATTCTTTTGGAGCTAAATTTAGATGACTTTGATTTGGGCGAATATGATACTTTGTGTATATTATGATACAGTTTGCAATTGTACTTCCGGGTGGTTTTTCAAATCCGTTCCAGTACACGTTGCGATGCCAGACCCTAGTGAAAACAGATTAAGGAAATACATAATATGAGACCTTCGTTGACAACCATTGTAGTAAGGCAAGAGGCTGTGCAAAGTTTGTTTAAAGTGCGGTCACAATTACAACATGTTCGATAAATAGAACTTCGCTCATGTCAGAAGGGTTTTGTTCTCAACGTACGATATACTGACACCAATAATGAATAAACTCAAGATAAACTTAACAATATCTACAACAAATACATACTCGCTTTAAAAGAAAAACCATTGTTACTCCATTTTAACCTGCCGCCACGTGGCTGCTATATTATTAACAACCATTGATGGAATGAAATCTTAAAGATATTTTTATTATTTATTTTATCTTTAAATCAGGAGAAGATCCAATTCTAAGTGTAGTGTCTGGCTCGATGGAAAGCCCGAATGGTAGAAAAAACGCACATTGCTTTTGTTGTAATCGGAGAACTTTCAAATGGCTTTTACTTTCGTAAATATGGTTAAGTTTATTGAAACTTATAGAGTTTAAGGACCTTTCCTTGAACTACATGAATTCAAATTTAAGGGTACCCATACCAATATACTGGGAAATATGTTGTATTAACAAATTCGACTATCAACAAATTTCAGTGAATTTCGATTTCTAAGGTAATTGTTATTGTTATACTCATAAGTACCTGTCACTATGATTTTGTCGCCTTTAAAATGTACGTTGTCATAAAGAATTAATAGACTATTCTTTAAGTGCTGAAGTTGGGGAAAAATAAATTAAATTTGCTCAATATCCTCGTTTAAAACGGCCGCCACATTGTTTTACGGTTGCTGTTAACACTCATTGAACGGATTTTCAAAGGTATTCATGATGCAGTCTTCCACAAAAGTCAAGGTACAGTGATAAATATCATGAAAATTGTTTGATATTTTTATTTAAAAAACCTCTAGTGATAAAATTTTTTTTGGTATTACTTCAACTATAATCATTACACTTTAAATTCATGTAAAACAAAACGAAAATTCTGTCGTATTAATATATTATTACATATGATGTGTTGGAAAGTCAATGAATGAAGTCCACAAAAGTCATGGTACACCTAAAGAAAAATGATACAAATTGTAATTATAGTCTTGCATAGTTATTTGAATTATACTTTTCTTAATATTTTGTCGGATATCCTTTCATCTGAATTACTTACTTCAGTCTTTTAGGCATAGAATATACCAATTTTTTAGTAAATTTGCTGCTGATTCTGGCCCGCTCCTCCAATATAACATCCTTAAGCTGCCGCCTTGCTTGATATCACTCTTTTTCGGATTTTTGTCTCAAGCTCATTCCAAAGATGCTCTATAGGGTTCAAATCAGGGCTTTGAGGCGGTGTAGCAAGCATGCGAGTATTGTACAATAGCCACATTCGAACTTTATGCGCAGTGTGCTTAGGGTCATTGTCCTGTTGAAACAAGAAATCTTCTCGCATACCTAATTTGGCTGCACTTTGTTTCATGTTGTTTCGTAGAATCTCTAAATAAGAGTTCTGATCCATAGTATTTTCGATGAATGTCAGATTTCCAACTCCTGCAGCAGCCATGCAACCCCAAACCATAACACCACCGCCTCCATGTTTTACTGTTTTAATAGTGCTCTTGGGATTAAATGCTTCTCCTACTTTTCGCCAGACCCTCTTATGCCCATTTACACCAAATATACAAAATTTAGACTCATCCGAAAATAAAACATTATCCCAAAACGTTATTGGTTTGTCAATATATGCTTTTGCAAATGTTATTCTTTTTTGTTTGTTTATGGAACTTACAAGAGGTTTTCTTCTAGGCGTACGAGATGAAAATCCAGCTTCTACGACAGCTCTACGCACAGTTTCTGCGCTAACCTCCTTCTTATCATTAATTCCAAGAACATCGCAGATTTTTCTACAGCTCAGAAATGGATCTTGTTTTACCATTCGCGAAATTTTTCTCTTGTCCTTTGCACTTAGTTTAGATGGACGACCTGTTCGGGGCACATTTTCCACTCTATTTTCCTTCTTAAATCGATTTATCACTTTTTGAATGGTTGACCGACTTCGCAACAATAGTTCAGCTATTTCAGAATATGATTTGCTCTGATTTGAATGCAGATTAATAATTATTTCACGCTCCTTAATACTCAGCTCCTTTCGACTCATTTTTTAAAAATTTTATTAAATAAAAGATACACCACGAATACGGACGCGATATTAAAGACAGCGGCCTACGGTTGTTAACTCACTCTGATAATATGAACTTGGGGGATTCCCCTTTTTACAAATAACAGGGCATTTTCTGCAACTGTACCAAGACTTTTGTGGAGTAGAAAAGAGACATTGCCAACAAAAAATTATTGTCTTCAATGATCATTATTGCCGAATCCCTTTAAATTTATGAAAACTTAAATTCAACAGAACTCGTATTATTACCATTTCATAACTTTTGGTTTTCAAATAAAAATATTGATTCAGTAATACAATTTTCAGTTACCGATTCTCTGTACCTTGACTTTTGTGGAAGACTGTATGTACATACATATGTATGTAGAGTACTGTATACAGAAGTGGGCCACGTTTTTATTTTTGGTTGTAAAATGGTGAAAAATGAAATTTTTTCTTAACTTTTTTATAATCGCAAGGGTATTCCAAAACGCAACTTGCCATCATAGCAAATGCTTGCAATTAAGTTTTGAAGTATTTCTCTTGAAATGGAAAAAAGTGTATTTTCCGTGTTTTCCGAAAGTGTAGGGAGAAGTGGGCCACCCAAATATTTATCTGAAAAAATGCTGCTAAATACTACAAATTCTTGTCCTGGGGGTTTTCAAAGGCGCTGATTACGAAAGCGTTGACAAATTTGCTAAATTTAAAATAGTTTACACGAAATGAGGGTTAAAAATTGAAAAAACAGTGACTTCAGTAATAATGTTCATTTAATGTCTGGAAAGAAGTTGTAATAAAGTTGGAATCACAAAGGTGTTGCAAAAAAAAACATTTTGCAGTGTTCAAGCACAGATTTTAGGTGCAATTGGCGCACGTGAAGTCGGTGCAGTTGGTCATATCGACGCACTTTAAGTGGAAGGGTCTGTCGCAGTTATCGCACTCGATGGAGTTTTTTCTTGTCAGCTTTGCTGACATCAATTTATTGCAAACCATGCAAAAATCGATGTCTTCATCTGAAGAAACTGAAGACTTTCTTTTTTTTGCCTTTTTTCACAGCTGATTGTGAAGAATTGGCCTTTTTGGAAACTTTCGTTGGTATCTGCGATTTTTGACGTCGTGCAGCTTCTTCCGCGACCTCTCTATTTTCAGGGGATGTAATGATGCTGCTTCTCAGCGGTTTGCGGCCACGATTGGATTTCAACTTGGGAGCGACATAATTAAGCGGTCCAATACAGTCCAATATTGAACGTGTCGCTGATGTAGACGCAGTTGAAGTAGATGTTGTTGGCTCTTCTCGCGCCCCAGGCTCTTCTTCAACTCTAACAACAAGTTGTTGGAGTTCGTGTTCCTTCTGAACAACTTGATTTTTAACAACTTAGTGCTCTCCGCTAAGAGTTGCAGCCACAAAATCGTCTTCGTCGAAAATTTCTGGATTAAATAGGAAAATTCCAGTTTTCACAAAACCTACAGCGATGTTTCGAATGTTGAGACTGTTAGGAAGAGCAATGGCAATCATTTCAGGCACATGCTGGATTTCCAGTGGCAAATCAATATGATTCTTTGATCATGTATCGCATTGAATGTAGTTGGATCTTTTGACCGGTCCAAACACACCAATGTCTAAAGGCTGAAGCCGATGGCTGCAATGAGGCGGCAATGTCAGAATGGTGATACCATGTTCAAGGGCGAGATCGGTAACTTCAATAGTGACGTGCGATCGGTGATTGTCCATTAACAATAATTAAGGACTCTCTTTTTGACGTATGTGCAAATTTGACGAAGTGTCGCATGAACTGGACAAAGTCAACGGCAGTCATCCACCCTGAGCCATTCGCGAAGCCGATGGCACTTAGTGTGGCATTGTACATGAATGATGTTTTCATATTTTTGCGCGGGAACAAGCAAAAACGAGGAATGAAATCTCAACCAGCACTAACAGCCGTCACCATCGTCACATTTGTACCACGTTCTGCAGATGAGTGCAAACCAACCCTCGAACCTTTTGCAGCAACTGCTTTAACGGTTTTCGTCGGAACCTTAGGAGATCCGGTTTCATCTGCATTCCAAATGCGGGCTGGAGGGAACGGATGTTCATCCAACGCAACACGAAGCAGACGGAAAAAGTCGTCGACAGTTTCTTTATTGAATGCTTTTTGTCTATTCTCGTTGGTTGATATGGGCGTGCGCAAAGAGAGGCGTGGGTGGCGTTTCATAAAGGCGTAATTCCAATCTCTTCTGGCCATGTCCGTTCCATCCCATCCGCCCGGGTAATCGATTCCCATTTTCTTGGCATACTGAAAGGCTACCTTGCGTATGTTGTTTATAGTGAGACCATAGTGTAGTTCAGAACACTTGATGATGAATTCATTCAGTTCTTTTTCCTGGGCTGCAGTGGGAATCTGTCAATAAACGAAATAATAACATTCGTTAAAAACAAAAAAATCAACAGATATGGTAGTGTAAAGAAAACATGAGCCACAAAAAACTTAAGCAATTAAAAAATTGACCAATTATTGAAAAACAAGTTGTCAACTAATGATAAGTAAATATTCAGTTAACAAGAGATAGAGAAATGTTTAAAAATATCTACCATTTTTTCACTGTGTGCGGGTCGTTCTTGTAGGATATCTAACAATTTTGCGTCGGTAAAAGCGACAATATCCGGATATCGGTCGGTCGCAAGTTTCAAGTAGCGTTGAAAAGACGATCTGCTAACATTGGTAGCAGCAGAAGCAACACGCTCTGATATTTTATTTATTTTCACTTGCTTTATAGCAGCAATCAATTTTTCATAATTCACCTCTTTTTTGGGAGTCTTTTGTTTTTTTGGGAGGCATGATGGCTGAAATGATAAAAATAAGTAAATAAGACATTTGTATAATTGATAAAAACACTTTACTGTGCAAGGAACGGCATTACTCAAGTGGCCCATGTCTGTCCGCAAATGGTGGCTCACTTCTATCTACAAGCGCCTTTTTTGCATATGCATCCCAAAAATCATTTTGCACTTCAAAGATTATATGTCCAAATAACATATTGTATTTGTACCTGAGTTTTTCTCGTAAAAATACGATGACAAATCGCGTGAAAGCATACGAGGGTAAAAACTTTCTCGGCGAAATTCTTAGCGCGTTCCGCTGTACAGTGCGAGAGTAGGTTTATAACCTTCAAATGCTTCCAAAAAGTGGACTCGCGTCAAAACACGATAAATAATCTGCGCGGTTTGACATAGATGTCACTAGTGTTACAGTTATTCGGGTGACCCACTCCAACCTGTGGCCCACTTCTGTCTACAGCACTCAATATTCTTCCTACAACTTTCATGTAAATCCTAACAGGCCCGTAGTATCTGAGTCGATTGGGAGCGCATATTGTTCTATAGCCGTGCATTGTTTTCATAGCCCCGAAAATGTAAACTACCATAACGTTGTTAACCATTCGATTGATTAGTCCTATAAGTCCGGATATCGAAGTATTGCACTCCTAGAGCACAACCTTCATAATTTTTTTCAGATTTCTCGGTCTCCAGGTGTCCAATCGCGAGGGGAGGGCACAATTTTTTCGTGTTTTTCCGTTTCCTTTACCTACCCCGTCATCGATAATGCAATTTTAATACCTGATACTGAAATATCTCGTTATTTGATATCCTACTCGACTATCTTTGATGAAAAAAAAGTTTAATGGGTAATATTTTTATATGAGGTGACTGAAACTTTTTTTGACTATGGATCTTTCATTAACCTGAAACTACAGAACTGTTCACAACATTTGATGATTGTAGCTTCTCTTGTTTCTGTGAAAGCTTGCTGTAACGCATTGACGGATGCACAGACACCGATTTCAATAGGGTGTTGTACAATTTTTTTTTGCAAAACCCTAGTAAAAAAACGTGGTGTAAGTATGCATATACATATAGGTATGTACGTACATATCCTTCTTCTTCGTAGCGCTACAGCCCCTCTCGGGCCTTCGCTTCCCACAACAAGCGCCTCCAACTGTCTCAGTCCATTAACCGCGTCCTCCAATTTTGAAATCCGAGCAGCGATGAACTATCTTCGTCGACCAAGTCAGACCAACGAATACCTTTTTGGGTATTCGTTGTTCGTCCATACGATTCATGTGGCCAGCCCATCGAAGCTTTCGCAGTCTTACAATCGTTGAGACCTCCGGCTCGTCAAAAATTTCATACAGCTCATGGTTGTATCGCATTCGCCATTGGTCCCCGTCCAGCCTCGCTCCGATTATTCGCCTCAGGACCCGTCTTTCAAAGGCGTTCAATATCTTTGCGGATGCTTGGGTTAGGATCGGTGTTTCACACCCATAGCATAACACAGGTCTTTTCACAGATTTGTACACCTGAAGCTTTGTTTTCCTGTGTATGCAGCTGGCCCTCAAAATCTTCAAAAGTGAATAAAATATTTTATATGCGAGCTGTATTTTTCAGCGTATTTCATCTATGTCATTACCGGTTATCGTTATTTTGGCGCCTAAATATACAAATTCGCCCACATTTTCAATATTTTGGGTGTTTAAGGCATTTTTTCTCGACTGCATCATGAGCTTTTTTATATTTATAGTTTTGTTTCGCTGTCGAGTTTCAGGAAAAGTTCTTTGGCGGTTGTCAACGACCGTGACAAAATATTGATGTCGTGCGCATAGACTACCACTTGACTTGACTTGTATAGTAACGTAACTTCTGATGACATATTCTAGAGCCAAATTGAATAGCAATGGGGCCAGCCCATCTCCCTGCTTTAATCCGATATTTGTGTCAAAGTCGTCGGTGATTTGGTTATTGATGCGGGCTTGGGAGGTTGTCGACGTCATTGTCATTTTGGTAAGACGGACTAGTTTGTCTAGGATACCAAAGCAAAGCATTATTTGGTGTAGTACGTTACGATCAATACTGCCGAATGCTTGCTCAAAGTCAACGAAAAGTTGGTGTATGTCTATGTTGAACTCCCAGAATTTTTAAGTATCTGCTTAACTGTGAACAATTGGTCTATTGTGGATCTACCTGCTCGAAAAGCACCTTTATACTCCCCAATAACAGTGTTGGCATATGATTTGATTTTATTTCCTAAGATCTTTGAAAATATTTTGTTCGCCGTACAAAGTAGTGATATGCCTCTATAGTTTTCGCCCCGCTAGCTTGTCACCTTTTTTGTGGGTAAGGAATATAATAGATTGGCTTCACTCGTTCCGCATGTGTTCTTGTTGCCAAATGTGCTGGATGATTTTATGGATGACGTCTGAACACCGCTGCCACCATATTTAATGAGCTTCACAGGAATCTCGTCGATACCTGGCACTTCATTATTCTTTTGGGCTTTGATGGTGGAACAAAACGTACGTAAATATGCCTGTATGCTTTTGATGAAGCCAAGCGATGAAGCCCCCGCCTACCATATGTACAGTATATTGTTTTTGCATTTTTACACACCGTACTTCTTGGTCACTTAAGTGCAGAGAAATTTGAACTCTCCCTTAAAAAAATTTTCTAATGTGCGAAGTCACTCATAAGCCACACTTGTTTAATGTTTTGTGTCTACAATATATTGCACCCATGATAGATAATGTAACTGTTTCTGCTTTGAAGAGTACATCGTAGGAATTGTGAACTTAGGGTATTGCAAAATAAATTTTTTACAATATCCTTCTACAATTGCGTCTTGCCTGTCCGTCCGTACATCCGAGCCCAGCAAGTTATCTCGCAAACCACATAAGCTAGAAATATGAAATTTAGTGAGTAGATCATAAGTGGTCCTCTATTGCAATTTGAAGTATGAAATAATTTTTATAATGTTTTAAGGGGGATCTCCCCATACAGGGGGTAACCCTAAAAAAAAAATTTTGTTACCAACGGTATGTGATATAGGTGTCAAATCAAAGGTCTTGATGATAACTTTTTAAAACAGGTCTTAAACTGTCACCTTTCACTTCAAAGGGTGCAGGGGAACGGGAAATATACGAACACAAAACAGACAAAAAAGTCTAAAAGTAGACCTTTATCAGTGCAAGGACAACAAATACCTCAGAATATAAAACTTCATCAAATTTGTTAACAGTAGTACATTTAACGAATTTTACGTTTTCATTTATAAAATCGAGGGATGACGCATAACAAATCCGCACATAAATATTCTAATGTAAAATGCACCTTTTCTGAAAGTTTCATAAAAATCGAGCCGTAAACAGCTAAGTTAGAGACGATTGATATCTATCAATTACAACTACGATTACACATTATTCTGTTTAAATACACGTTTCCAAAAGACCCTAACTTTACAAATGTGATTTTAATGAAAATTTTAGATATAATTTCTAACATTGATATATCATTATGACAACTCAAACATAGAGGACAGCACCCTGAAAATAAAATGGTGGCAAATCGAAATACATAATAACCATATGTTAATTTTTGAGCTCAATTCATGGAATCTATGTATGAGTTTCGATACTCAGAAGTTTGATTTTCTAATAACTTTACAATACTCTTCTGGCTGGAGAACTCTCCTGCTTAATTTACTTGTTTGCTTAAAAATTTTCCAAATATAGTTTTTACAGAAAGCGTTGGTTATATTTTCATAGAGCAAGATTACTAAGTTTAATAAGGTGAACAACTTTTACACAGAGACTCTGTTGGGAATTTGATGGTTCTTTGAGACTTATAAAATATTTTTAGTAAAAAACATAGTACTGATGCGTTGAACGAGGAAATTGTTTCTGTCTTCATCATTTGCACACACGGCGTTTGCCGACTTACAAAGAGCAGAGTTATAGTGATGAAAGTGCAAATGAAGAAGTTTTCTGCGAAAATACCAACAATCCAACAGAAGATGGTGACAAGGATGGCGGTGACAATATTCAAAGGGAAACATTAATTGTGATAGAAAGAAAACGAAGACGAGAAGTCATCATTTAAGATTTAAATGGTTGTTCCTGGAGGCACCAGAAAGACGAGGACGGCACTCGTCAAATGACTTAAATGTAATCATTACTCAGGGTCTGGGAGCTGTTAAAGACGTTTCTAAGCCTTTTGAATCATGAGGGCTGTTATTTTCTGATGACATTTTAAATCTGATTTTTCTTCATACCAAATAAATAGATCAAGAGCTACTTGTGGTGAATCAATTTCACCACACTACAAGCCGGCTAACATGATAGAGATAAAGGATTTTCTGGGATTACTATATCTAATTGCAGTACAAAAGCAACGGTGCTATTCTATACAGAAACGTAATGAGCTGAAATCGTTTCATTTTCCTTTCAACAAACCTAGGATTCGACGTTAAGTCCACTAGAAATAAACAAAAAGAAGAACATGCATTGGCTCCTACCAAGAAAATATGGGATATTTTTCTTGAAAATTGCAAAAGGTGCTACAAACCTTCACAGAAATAAAATTCTTCTCTTGTAATGACGTGCAAATATCGTACATGTTCAAAGCCGAACTATATGCTGGAAAAAGACCAGGATATATTGATAATTCAGCGCAACCCTACCCCACAAAGCTCAAGTAAATGACTCCAACTCAAGTAAATAAAATCTACTTTTTAAAAATCCAATTAAGTGCTGGTGAAATCCATAGCTACAAAATCCATAGTTAAAAAAAACAACGCTTTATGACCGTATTTTTTATATTCAACACCATAATTATAATGTGAGTCGGTAACTAAGAAATGAACCAAACAGCATGTGTAGATGCTAGAAGCTGTAGAAGAACTCAACATCTAACTCTATCGTAAATCAAACAAAAATTAGTATGGCCCACATGCCAAACTAAAAAATAACTCTATGACTGCATTCCCGCTGAAATCGTAGAACACTTTGCTCATCACATGCAAACGGCCCAAATGGTGACAAACCTGCGTCATGTTTAAAAGCAGGGTGGATAAAAATCATGATTTTTTTATTTTTGACAGATTTTTTTGATTTTTTTAAAAAAATCATGATTTTTTTGATTTTTATTGATTTTTTTGATTTTTATTGTAAAAGAGAAGGCCCGATACCAAAATTTTTTGATTTTTATTGATTTTAATGATTTTTATTATAAAAGAAAAAGCCCAAACCCCCCAGAGTCGATTAGAAAAAAACATATGTGGAGTTAAAGCTGATCAATAGTCTATAATAAATGACATACATATACTCAAAAGTGGTTGGCGCCATAAAAAAAAGATTTTATACCAATCATATCTACAAAAGTAGAGCATATATGTAAAGTAGGCTTAAAAAAATCGGCCAATGACAAGCAGTACGAGTATAAACCTTTTTTTCTGAGCCAATCACGATAGTGTATAACGGTGATGGATTTTACTTATAAAAATCCACTCCCTTGCATACATAGTCGCTTTCATATATGTATATAATTTTGGGCTTTCTTCTCTGTCCCAATTTTCATCGTAAATGGTAGAATTATACTTCAACTGCAAACTTGCTAAGAAAACCACAACCTTATACATTAGCAACACTTAGGCCGTCGTCCCATCTGCAATGTGTTCGCAGCGGAGCGCAAAAGTTCTCACGCGAAATGTTGAATACCACCAATACGGGTTAAATTCAAAATATTTCATTTGCGACATCATTTGCTCTGCCGCGAACGCGTTGCATGGGATGTCGGCCTAGCACGTAAAGAAAAACTGGGATTTCCCCGAAATCGCTCACCAACTCTCTACGAAAAATTACTATATTTCCGGGGTTCCCCTAAATTGTTATACATATTATTCGTCTAGTGAATAGTGAGTAGCGCGTCGTGAAATTGTGCTATAATAGTGATACTGATTTGGTTTGCGAAAATGACTGGACGAAAAAAAGATCCTATTTGGCAGAATTATACGGAAGTTCGTGATGTAAATAAAAAGGGATCTAGGGCAGTGAGCAATGAATGCCATAAAGAGATACAGGGAATATCGCAGCGATTAAAAGACCATTGGAAATCGTGTAGCACTCGAAGTAAGTATTTTTTGATATAATTAAGTAAAATAAAACACTTGTTTTGAAAATAAAAAAACCCTTCCTTTAAATTTTACGTTTAAGTTTACTCGATCTTGATCGGTTTTCGACCATTAAAGTTCGGTCGAACCGTTGAGGAAGATCGAACGATAAAGGCCGAAAATCGATTACGATCAATATATACTTAGCAAAATTAAAAGGAAAGTTTCTCTTTTTCTCTTTACAATTAGAATAATTTTGCGAAAATGGAAACAATAACAAGCATTACTGTTTCATTAAAAAATATTACAATTATCTTTTTTTGTATCGTTTAAGGTCTTAGATCCTCGAATTCCTCATCAACTGGCAATCCGGAAATTCAGGAGCCTTCAATTGGAGCATGTGCTGTAAGATTCAGACCCAGTAAAAGCAGAGTAGAAGACATTTCAACACCTTCATCACCTTCGAAGAACAAGTGCAAACCTCAAAAATTGTCAACATTTCTTGTAAGGACTTCAGAAGAGCTGAAGCAACAGTTAGACAAGCAAATTGCGAAAGCTGTACACGCTACAAACAGCAGTTTTCGGTGTATTGAACATCCTCAGGTTTTAAAAATAATAGAAATGCTGCGACCGGGTTATCAACCACCATCGCGATTTGATTTGGGAAACAGATTCCTCAATGAAATTTATAATGAAGAGAAGCAGAAATGTTTTTCTACTGTGAAAGATCAGACAGTGAATTTGTCAATAGATGGGTGGTCTAATGTTCATATGGAGCCCATCATTTGCAGCTGTGTTACAACTGAATCTGGAGAGGTGTATTTATTGGAAAGCATCGACACATCCGGGAAACCTCACACAGCTGATTATCTAACTGAAATATCAAAGGGTGTTATAAAAAAATGCAAGACTGAATACAAATGTAGAGTTGCAAGTTTCGTGACGGATAACGCATCAGCCATGACGAAAATGCGATTAGACTTAAGAGCTGATAATGAGAATGAAGAAGGTATATTGACGTATGGCTGCGCTGCTCATATTCTAAATTTACTCTCTAAGGATTTGGATATTAAGAGGTGCGTGAACATGTCGTACAAATTGTGAAATATTTTCGAAATAATCACTTCGCTGCCGCAAAATATAA
This sequence comes from Odontomyia ornata, assembly GCA_963969285.1. Lineage (NCBI taxonomy): Eukaryota > Metazoa > Arthropoda > Insecta > Diptera > Stratiomyidae > Odontomyia > Odontomyia ornata. Next base: position 170,386,530 of record OZ017740.1, on the reverse strand, counting down.
AGCAGAATGTGGCAGATCCCTTATTGTCCCGCAGGAAGTCAGGTGCAACACCCTATCAGATTGCTTCGAAATATATTTGTCAGAATGGCAAAAAATTCTGAAGATATGTGAAGATAACAGAAATTGCATAGATAGCGTCATATACCAGAAAGTCACAAACATGGTACTAAAGAGGTCAGCCGAAGATTTGTTAAAAATCTACAAGCCAATTGCGATAGCGATAGATACATTACAAAAATCAAATGCATCATTATCCGACGTTGTTGAAGTCTTCAAAAAGCTGGAGACAACCTTTGAAGAACAGGATGCTAATATAAATCAGTTATCTGCACTTAAAAGAAGATATAAAATGGCCCTAACGCCTGCTCATTTTTTGACTTATTTGCTGGACCCTTCAAAAACAAAATTCCAGTTAACAGCTGAAGAAGAGGCAAAAGCTTTAGAATATGCTCAGAGTGAGTATACCGGAACAGGCCTACTGCCTTTAATAATAAAGTTCAAAGCTAGAACTGATCCATTTAAACAAGTTATGTTTGCAGAGGAAATAATAAAAAGTGTAAAACCATTACAATGGTGGAAATCGCAGTTGAGCACCATAGATAAACATGGTCAACTAACTCCTATCTTGTACCAGTTGTTCACAGCTGCGGCCTCCTCTGCATCTATAGAAAGGATTTTTTCCACATTTGGCTTAGTCCAATCGAAACTTCGGAATAGGCTCGGAAATGAAAAGGCAGCAAAATTGGTGTTCCTTTTTAAATATTACAATAAATAGTTATTTGGATGATTTCTTATTCATTTATAGTTAACCATAATTACTTACTTTACATCAATAAATAAAAACTGTGTTTGAAAAAGTATTTTTCTTTTATGTAACTGATTTGTTAATTATGATTCTAAGGAATCAATGAACTTTTATGAAAAAAATCAAATTTGATTTAAATCATGATTTTTATAAAAAAAATCACTTGATTTAAATCATTGATTTAAATCATGATTTAAATCAAATGATTTAAATCAATCAACCCTGTTTAAAAGTTGTTAAAATATCAATTATTTATTAAGTGATACTCATTTTATTCATAAAAAATATTATTTATGCATTTTTTTGAAGAAGAAAAATTATAGAAAATAATTGAATAAATCACAATTACTTTTAGCGCATTATATTTTCTTTGGACATAGGGTGGACATTTAAATGTAATATTTTACGGTGTTTGTAATTAAACTCTAGAAAGTACCTATATATAATTCACGATATCAAATGTAGTGACGCATATACAATGAAATCGTTATGGGCGATGAATGGGTTAACAGAAAATACACAATATATGAATTGTTGAGTTGTTACAGATTTCATCATCTTCATTCATCTCTAATACTAATAGTAACACGTTCGGCTGATTCACAAGAACTAAATAATAAACACAAACTATATGCTTGAAACAAATCACGATCGTGGAGGGTAACCGACAACAAAGTTTTGAAATAAAGCCTCATCGTTTTCACAAGCACCCTAACCGCCCTCAAATGTGCTCGCGTTTCACTTGCCTACCGCACCAGCCGTCCGCCGTGAGCACAGACATTCAAGCGCAAATGTACCCAACTTGTTTTCACCGTAATGCAAAGTGCCGCAGAAAATAATTTATATGCGTAAAGTCTTACCAGTCATAATTATCGAAAAATTGCGGGAAGGCTGAGTAGTATATTCGTCCGCCAAGCTCAAATTTGCCGCCCGGGGCACGGGCTCCGACTTGCCCACCCGTAGATCCAGTGCTGACAATTCAATATACAGTGTCTGGGAGCTGCTCACCAAAAAGTATCAACTTCATCTTGATTTTATAAGGCGACTTGATTCAGTTGTTTCAACAGCTGTTCTAACACAGGTATTAAAATGGCGGTGGTTGGAAAAAGCAGTATTTGTTGTATTTGCCCCTGCTATTTTCCTACATTTTTCAGCGGATCAACTTAATGTAATGCATGTTTTTTTTAAGCACTGCAGGTCCTTTTTGACCTTCGCTTAGAGATACTAAGAATATTTTATTCTGCTTCTTCTTAACACTACAGCCCCTATCGGGCCCTCGCTTCCTGTAAAAAGCGCCTACAACTGTTTCGGTCCATTGTGGTGAAAGAGGTAATTCAGAATGTCCGTAAAGGACTGCAGCGATGGTCTGCTGCCTCGGCAGAAGAAGGTGTCAGTATCTGCCGAGAATGCCCTTGTCTGGGGATGCGTGAATGCGCTGGCAGGCTGGCATTGCGGTGTCGTGGGGCGGGTTCATTCCCTCAGCACAAGGACCCATTACAAAGAATTTGGCATTCACGAATTTCTGGGGTCGAACAAAAGCAAGGCGACCGTAGTCGCAAAAATCGTAGGCAACCATACCGAAAGGAAAAGACTTGTTCCGAGAACAACAAGTAAAAATGGGCGGAATTAGGGTAACTTCGTCTTTACCCGAAGAGGCTCATGGCCCACAAATGAGAGAAGGGCAACCGGGTAGTGATGGAGCCCCCGCGCACCCACCCAACCGGATCAAAATCCATAATTGTTGTAGTGGCCAGGTATTCCTCTTCTGAGTGGAAAACTCATACAACTTAACTTGCATGAGCCTTCCCATCAGACGAAAAGTACCCCGGTGACCAATTTATGCCATAGAACTATGCAATTCGATTACATAACCCTATGTCATAAAGAGGCACCTTGCTCGGGCCACTCAACCCGCAGCGTCACTTGAAACAAAGAAGGATAGTGTGTACCCGGCGGCTGGCTAATGTTTTGTGGAGAAAGCCTGCCACCGTACCGGGTCCTATACCCGGCCAAATCCAACGTAATGGAAAGACCGAAGGGTACCGGGTATCAATTCATTTTTATTTATTCCAATCCATATAAATATATATAAATATCAAAGATAATTTAATATATATTTTATTATTTTATATGTAAATTAAAATTATTTAATGTTCTCTTTAATTAATTTTATATAAAAAAAATTTTTTTTTGTTTTTAATTTGATTTTTATATTCTTTTAATTATAAAATATTTTAATATAAATTGAAAATTTATATAATAATAAATTTTTTAAATTTATATAAAATAGATATATATTTAATAAAAATGTATAAATTAAAATAAATAGGTACTCACCAGTATCGTAAACGAGCGCTCGCTGAAGACATGGTGATGACGGAGACCTGGTTTTCTTGTTTTCAACAACATTTATTGATTCGACGGAAAAACGTTATGAATATGAACCAGAATGATCGAAAAATTGCTTTACATAAGGAAAAGAACGACAATACAAAGCAGCTATTTGCAAAAACCGCTGTTACAACAACAAAAAAAATATTGCGATACTAATAATTATATGAATGGGTTGGCTGAAAATTTGTTATTCACGACAGACAATATATTTTTGTGTAATTATGTTTTCTTTTTGTTTTTGATTCATCTGTCTCTTCTCCAATGAATGTGTTCCTCGGTTATCAATAATAGCTTAAATTTTTTCTCGCCGTTTGTTTTCAAAAATTAGTAATCCTTGTTATATTTGTTATTAGAACTCGGTAAAAGATTGTAGTTTTGTCGATTTCTAATTTTTTCTTCTCTGTATATGTTTAATAGTTTCGGAAGCAACAAATATTGTGTGGCGGGTGGTGAGAAGATTTTCTTTTACGCTTCCCCCCTCTCCTCGTTGATTATTCACCATCCCTCTGCTTTTCACGATTTTCACTCGGGTCGTTCGACAATATCTTCTAATCCCCTCCGTTCTTAACTTCTTTACTATCATTTTTCCCAAGTATGCACCATACAAACACAAAATGTATTCCATGAAAGTGTTCTGTGTACTTCTGTGAAACGTTCCCTTTTGTTTGTATTTTTACGATTCATCTCTGTGTTCACGCTTCTTCAATAAGTATTGTGGAAGAGTTTCCGAACTTGTATTGGACATTAATTTTCGTATGCACCTTATAGGAACTCTGGTGATTATTCCGTTAGCGCTAACCTTTCGTGCCGACTGACTACCGAGCACTATTGGCGTCAACGAATGCGAACCACACATAGGAATGAACAATGGATTCTCACAAAGTACCCTACACATGCATTGTACTTTAACACCAACGATTTCACACGAAACGATTTCTTTACTCAATGAAAGCGAAAGCAGTTCGACAAATTTCCGACAAAAGCGCTGATTGTTATTTTCAAATTCTTAACGTGTTAAACGCATTGAGTATTTAATTGTTACTAGATTCGGGGGAAAATCAAATAAGCCTTCTGTAATTATCGGTTCAAATAATATGGCAGATCACAGCTACTGTTTACTTAATTTACACACTTGCAAATTGTTTCTCGGTTTCATATCTCCTTTGGGGACCTAATTATTTCTTGGAGCTAAAGAATAACTTTTCGACATATGGTCTAAGAGAAGGAGAAACCTTTGCACACCCGAGCGAAAACACTTCCAGCATACATTTTGACGGAGCACGAGTTTTATTCCACCTTTCACTCCCCACACGACTCACGAAGCGTTCACAATTTTAACAATAACTTAATCAGATTCTCTATTCACTACAGCGTTTGCTTAAATTTCCAATAAATACAAATACCGCTTTCCTTCGACGAACAATTTACTTTTCAATCGCGACATTCCCACTCGCTCCGCTTTCATTCTTTCCTCCGCGACAATTCGAATGCAACTCTCCCTAAATGTCTCGCGGCAGGTTCTCCCTCCACGCGATCATCGCGACCCTCAATGTAAATGTGCCTCCGCGGATGCGATGCATCGAATCTCAAGTTGTGTTGAGTAGATTGTATACTCATAAGAATTGTTACTAACAGTTCGATGAGTGTAAGTGTATATTTTGTATGTCTAGGAGTATGATGAGCGGAATGCGAGAATGTGTATTTTACATACTATCAAGTCATAGTAGGATTTTCTATATGGAAATGGTTTACTGGTTGTGTAGTGATTTAGCAGATCTGGCCTATATTATGCAGGAATTTTCTTTAACCCTTTGCCTGCGCCGAATTCGAATCGAGCATTTTTTGTTATATTGAATAATAAATATATAAAATCTATAAATTGACATAATAAAAATAAAATTTAAATTTTACCTAAGATTATCAAGTAATTTAAATTAATAATAAAAAATAATAAATTTACAACCTGCTCGATTACTACACCATTGACCGCGTCCTCAAATTTTGGGATCCGAGCACTCTTCGTCGACCGAGTTAGACTAGCGTTTCCTCAATTTCGCCACTAATCTCCGGCCTTCAGTTCTCCCAACGAATACCTTCTGGGTAATCCATTGTTCATCCATACGATTCATGTGGCCAGCCCATTGCAGCCCTCGCAGTCTGACAATCGTTGAGACCTCCCGTTCTTCAAAAATTTCATACGGATTCATGGTTGTATCGAATTCGCCATTGGTCCCTGTCTAGAGTATTTTATTATCTTGATCAAACGTGCCGACACTCGAGAAGATGGAAGTGGGGGGAGCGCACTAACAAGTAAACAACGCGAACTACTGCGGACGAATTCATGTGCTCTTGAAACAAATTCTAACTATCGCAATATATAATATATATATATATATATATATATATATATATATATATATATATATATATATATATATATATATATATATATATATATATATATATATATATATATATATGTAGGCAAAACTGGAAACCATTGATTAGTTCCGATCATGAAAAACGGAGATTGGATTTGCAATGTATGGGTTGAGTAGAAACCCTCTGAGAGGAAAATACTCCTGTTTGATCGGCTTGTGTTGATTTGACTATAAGTGAATAGTCAAGCTTCGTATTTCAGATTAAATGTGATTTTCTCATATGCGTTGGCTGATTTCTCCTACTTTCTCACCGAACCTTTTTATTATAAGCAATAATTTCATGCCTTTATAGATCAAGATAATTTAGTTGTTAATTTTGATATAGACGATAGTATATGCAAAAATTTTATGGTGGTTTTAAGGTCTACATGTTTTACAATGATCTAAATGCTTAACATTTGCTTTGCTTTTATTGTGAAAGGTTGAAAATAGTACTAACAAAATGTCATCCCTTCATATTCATCAAAATTCTATAACTTGCTGTTAAGTCTCACTATGACAAGCTTTACGAATGCTTAAGGTTCCAATTATTTTTTACCAAGCATCCTCACCCATGGGCTGCGACCATGATTGCTTAGAAAGATTCGGCTGACTTTTTTTCGTTTTATCAAAATTAATTTTTAAAACGCTCGTCTGTTATCCGCACTATTCAGTCTGACCAATTTCAATGCTTTCATAAGTATGAGTAACACTTTCAGACTCATCCACAGTCATCTTTCATCGATCTATAGAACAACTTAACAATGCAATTAGATACCTCTCCGCCACCTCTTCACCGGCAATTATGCAATTATTACAGTTTCGTTACGTCTTCACTCCATTATGGAGACGACAACCTTTTTCTGTGCCCCACGTTCCCATACAGAAGAGACATATCGCTTTTTATCCCATGCGGACGTGTTACGTAAGTTTAACGAGCTCAAGCCTGCTGTGATCCAGCATCCCTTTCAATTATCCGAGGCCATTTTAAAATCAAATCACGTTCCATTACTATAAATGAAGATCAATGAATTCGGTCCTAAGAATTGACGACGACGTCGAGTTTCTTCTCATCTCGTCACTGCTTGGGACTGTTGGAAGTTGTCGCTCCTCCTCTATGTAAGGACGTGGTCCAGGAAGCCTTCAGCGTACAACGCTAACTGATGTGCTTCCATGGATGTATCCAGACATTGAAGTGAAGTATGTTGTGCCAATATTTTGCCGATGGCAATCAATTCTCGATTCAGAAAAAGTTTCGGAAACTGTGAGTCTACAGAGGGTAAAGTTAAGGAAGTCATGAAGCGAAAGGAGCACGTACTTGCTAGTTTTTCTTTCCGTTTGGTATGTGCCCTAGTGCGCTTGGAGGTTTTGGCTGTAGCAATATTCACAGACGGGCTCGTATAAGACAAAACCATGAGACTTTCTCGCACTTCCCATGACTAGTTCAGGTGGCGTCGACTGTGCTGTCGAGCATGCACTCCTTCTGAGATGGTGCTCGCGTGTCTTGGGAAGATGTGGGGCTTTGTCTCTTGCATTCAGTGCAATATTTATGGCTTGCGAGGATGATTAAATGCCTTACCGCAGAGCCATTAATTTCAGCAAATAGTGGAGGAGAAATACTCGACTGCACTTAATATGTAGCAACATCTTGAATTGGAGCTTATGAGCTTCGGAGATGGTTAAAGACATTAAGATAGCTATCGATTCTGGAAAGTTTTATGGTGCGAAACATTAGTAATGTTTGTCTGAACTTTGGGCCTTGCCATAAGCTCCATTTGTCTTCTCAGATGTTAATTAATGTTTCTCGTCTATGCACGGTTTTGTCTACAGCAATGAATCATTACTCTTAGGCGAAGTTCTTGAAAGGGTGAAGTACATACATTGAGATGACTCTGAATTTGTAAGTTATTAGTAAAACCAAATAGCGGATATGTAAGCGTCCCGCGAGCGGCGGCATATAAAATCATCATATTAAATATAACTGTGAAAAAAGTTACAAAAATATGACAAATAAACTTAATTTTTTTCGTAAAAATTATATTCATACATATATGTATATATATATATATATATATATATATATATATATATATATATATATATATATATATATATATATTTATATACATGTATATATATATATATATATATATATATTTATATGCATGTATATATATATATATATATATATATATATATATATATATATATATATATATATAAATATATATCTATCTATCTATTTATATATATATATATATATATATATATATATATATATATATTTGTGTATATATATATATATATATATATATATATATATATATATATATATATATGTATATATATATATATATATATATATATATATATATATATATATATATATATATATATATATATATATATATATATATATATATATATGTATGTATGTATGTATATACACTTGCCAGAAAAAGTATCCGTACAACATCAAAAGAAAGCAACATTTTAGGAAATTCATGCTAAAGAAAGCTACTACATTTAAATATTCAAGCAACAAAATTTATTCATTAGTGAAACTATCTTTTCCATAAATTTTTCCTGTGGTATTGCTTTAAAAACTAGATTTAACAAAATAAAATTAAAAAAGCTTCACTTAAACGAACCAAAAAAAGTATCCGTACATGACAATATTAACTTGAAATATTCAAATATTTTATTACATATCGGGGCTTAATAACTTGTCAAATAACATTCTTTCTTAGGGACGTCCTTAAGGTGATTTGGCATGGAGTGAATCAATTTGGCTGTGTCCTGCCTGGTAATTTTGCCCCATTCATCGACGCTGACGTATTTCAGCATTTCCTTCGAGGTTATGCTGTGCTGACGGATCCTGCGCTCCAAAAAGTCCCACAAATGCTCAATAGGATTAAGGTCTTGGGATTTGGGCGGCGTACACAGTTGATGTTTTGTATTGTAGAGCAACCAAAGCCTCACATTGTGTGCTGTGTGCTTGGGATCACTATCTTGCTGGAACCAGAAATCGTCACCAAGCCTCAACTGCTGAACGCTTTGCTTCAAATTTTCCTTCAAAATATTAAGGTTACCGTATTGATTCTATAAACACAAGTTGGCCAACTCCTTCTGCCGCCATACACTCCTAGACCATCACACCACCTCCACCACGTTTCACAGTTGGCACGAGATTTTTTTCTAAGGGCAGTACCGCTCTTCCGCCACACTAGCTTTCTTACTTTAATGCCAAATATGCAAAATTTGCTTCCGTCAGAGAATAAGACCTGTCCCCAAAACTCTGATGGTATATTTATTCATTTTTTTTTGCGAAATCCACACATTTCTTCCTGGTTACTTCCAAAATGTATGGCTTCTTACGTGCTATGCATGAGCGATATACATCTATCTCTCTTTAGTATTTTTCGTATGGTTTCTCTGGAGAACCTCGCCAAAAGAGTTTTTTATATTTGTGACAATTTGGGAAGCAGTTACTCGAGAATTCTTTTTAACTGCTCGCAAAACGTTTCCTTTTTCGCGTTCAGTGAGTATGGGGGGTCGACCACAACGAGGCTTTGACATAATCGAACCAGTTGTATTAAATGTTTTCACCCCATACTGGACAGGGGAGTGACTTCTGCCTACTATTAGACCAATTTCACGATAAGTTTTCCCTTCACTCTTAAGTTTCAGCAGAATTTTCCTCTCCTCAGCACTGATTCTGCTAATTTTGGGCACAAAACATTAAAAAACAACTGCACTCACTTTTAAACGCTATACAACTTAAAGTAGAACTATTAACGGATCCAAAAACATTAATATGCATCTGCATACACGTATGTCATCGTATAACACGGGGAATCCCCCGACTTGTTCTGTACGGATACCTTTTCTGGTCTATTTTGTTGCCATGAATTGATTTCGTTTGTTTCAACTCTTTTTAAATAGTAAGTATTATGAAACATACTGGAAATCATGCAAAAGTGTAGATCTTTAGATATTATAAAATATGCGTTCAAATTAAGTGGACATATGTATGTATCCTTTTTATTACAACGTTAACTTTGTTATCTTGCATGTACGGATACTTTTTCTGGCAAGTGTATATATATATATATATATATATATATATATATATATATATATATATGTATATATATATATATATATATATATATATATATATATATATATATATATATATATATATATATATATATATATATATATATATTGTTACATGTACAATAATTCTGCGATATATATATATATATATATATATATATATATATATATATATATATATATATATAGACATTAATATTATTATGTATGTATGTATATATATATATATATATATATATATATATATATATATATATATACATATATATATATATTTATATATATATTTATAAATATAAATGTATGCATATATAGATACATATATACATAAATATCTATATATATATATATATATATATATATATATATATATATATATATATAAATATATGTACGTATATATATAGATAAATATATATATATATATATATATATATATATATATATATATATATATATATATATATGTATATGTATGCATATATATAGATAAATATATATATATATATATATATATATATATATATATATATATATATATATAAATATATATACAGTCTTCCACAAAAGTCAAGGTACAGAGAATCGGTAACTGAAAATTGTATTACTGAATCAATATTTTTATTTGAAAACCAAAAGTTATGAAATGGTAATAATAGGAGTTCTGTTGAATTTACGTTTTCATAAATTTAAAGGGATTCGGCAATAATGATCATTGAAGACAATAATTTTTTGTTGGCAATGTCTCTTTTCTACTCCACAAAAGTCTTGGTACAGTTGCAGAAAATGCCCTGTTATTTGTAAAAAGGGGAATCCCCCAAGTTCATATTATCAGAGTGAGTTAACAACCGTAGGCCGCTGTCTTTAATATCGCGTCCGTATTCGTGGTGTATCTTTTATTTAATAAAATTTTTAAAAAATGTGTCGAAAGGAGTTGAGTATTAAGGAGCGTGAAATAATTATTAATCTGCATTCAAATCAGAGCAAATCATATTCTGAAATAGCTGAATTAGTGTTGCGAAGTCGGTCAACCATTCAAAAAGTGATGAATCGATTTAAGAAGGAAAATAGAGTGGAAAATGTGCCCCGAACAGGTCGTCCATCTAAACTAAGTGCAAAGGACAAGAGAAAAATTTCGCGAATGGTAAAACAAGATCCATTTCTAAGCTGTAGAAAAATCTGCGATGCTCTTGGAATTAATGATAAGAAGGAGGTTAGCGCAGAAACTGTGCGTAGAGCTGTCGTAGAAGCTGGATTTTCATCTCGTACGCCTAGAAGAAAACCTCTTGTAAGTTCCATAAACAAACAAAAAAGAATAACATTTGCAAAAGCATATATTGACAAACCAATAACGTTTTGGGATAATGTTTTATTTTCGGATGAGTCTAAATTTTGTATATTTGGTGTAAATGGGCATAAGAGGGTCTGGCGAAAAGTAGGAGAAGCATTTAATCCCAAGAACACTATTAAAACAGTAAAACATGGAGGCGGTGGTGTTATGGTTTGGGGTTGCATGGCTGCTGCAGGAGTTGGAAATCTGACATTCATCGAAAATACTATGGATCAGAACTCTTATTTAGAGATTCTACGAAACAACATGAAACAAAGTGCAGCCAAATTAGGTATGCGAGAAGATTTCTTGTTTCAACAGGACAATGACCCTAAGCACACTGCGCATAAAGTTCGAATGTGGCTATTGTACAATACTCGCATGCTTGCTACACCGCCTCAAAGCCCTGATTTGAACCCTATAGAGCATCTTTGGAATGAGCTTGAGACAAAAATCCGAAAAAGAGTGATATCAAGCAAGGCGCAGCTTAAGGATGTTATATTGGAGGAGTGGGCCAGAATCAGCAGCGAATTTACTAAAAAATTGGTATATTCTATGCCTAAAAGACTGAAGTCAGTAATTCAGATGAAAGGATATCCGACAAAATATTAAGAAAAGTATAATTCAAATAACTATGCAAGACTATAATTACAATTTGTATCATTTTGCTTTAGGTGTACCATGACTTTTGTGGACTTCATTCATTGACTTTCCAACACATCATATGTAATAATATATTAATACGACAGAATTTCGTTTTGTTTTACATGAATTTAAAGTGTAATGATTATAGTTGAAGTAATACCAAAAAAATTTTATCACTATAGGTTTTTAAAATAAAAATATCAAACAATTTTCATGATATTTATCACTGTACCTTGACTTTTGTGGAAGACTGTATATATATATATATATATATATTTATATATATATATATATATATATATAGACACATATATATCTTTATATATATATAAAATCTATATATATATATATATATATATATATATATATATATATATATATATATATATATATATATATATATATATATATCTTTACATATACATATATCTTTATATATATAAAATCTATATATATATATATATATATATATATATATATATATATATATATATATATATATATATATATTGTTACATGTACAAATAATTCTGCGAGCTACTGCCGTAATTGTTTTCACAACCATTAAGAACATCATGACCAACAAATGAATGTACTCGAAAGCGCAAGAACCCACCAAGCATGATCAATATCTGAAAGTGACGTCCTTGCGGCCATTCAGGACTACTCGATTATTCCAGGTAGCTCTCGTTGGAACATTCGCCAATGTACGAGAAATGAATTGAATGGCTAGAGACCCTATATAAAGGCGAGCTGAATGAATGGGGGATTATTACAACCGCGATACTAAAAACCACGATAGTAAAACTGCGATAGGGTGGAGTGGTAATTAAAGGCGATAACAAAGACGGTTGTAATAGAAATTCATAGACAAGTGAAAGTTAGATCATAAAGTAAAATTGTGAAACAGTGAAATTCATGATTGTGCATTATTTGTATAAAAAGTCTTGTAACTTAATCTGAAAGACAATGCGTTTTCGCTTTCCAGGAACATTAAAACTGTTGCCCGCGAACCATAACACGCGACAGTGGTGTCAGAAGTGGTATAAAAAAAAATTTTGAAAGTGAAAATTTGAACATTTTTAAAATGCACAATAGTAAAATTTAACGTGGAAACTGGTGGAAAAATAGCCAAAACAATTTAAAAGCAACGAAGCTTACATCTACAAATTAATGAATTTACCATATCGAAGCTTAAAGAGGATTTGGAACAGCGAAATCTGGCTACACAAGTTACAAAGGCCATACTGATTGCACGCTTACGTGATGCGATGAAGCCTCAGATGCGGAAGAAGGCGGTGTAGCAGAAATACCGAAATCAAAAGAACCCCAAAATGCGCTGATGCAAATGTTAATGTTGATGCAGCAAGAGCAACGACAACAGTCATCCAGTTTAACGCGAAGCTGGATCAATAATTGATCGAAATCAAGGCAGACATCGCACAGAAGCTGGAGGAGCAATCAACAAAACTAGATCACCAAGCAATCGAAATCAAGAAAGACTTGCAAAAACAGTCAACGGAAATAAAAGTGGAGCTCGGTAGTCTGAACAACCAAATTAAATGCGTGGAGGAAAATGTTTACCAGGTCGATCAGAGAGTTAACCATGAGATTAGCCAGGGCGAGGAGAGAATCAACCATGATATCAGCCAGGTCGAGGAGAGAATCAACCATGAGATGGAAAACATGAAAAAGGAATTGGAAGCAGTAAAGGCAGTAGTAGCCACCTCACCCGCCCCGCTTATAACCGCAGCGCAAGGACATCCACTGTCCAATGTGCAAGCACCAATATTCAGTAGTATTTACAAAACCCAGTTTGAAGCAGCCGCTCGGATAAATCACTGGAATGTGCAGGAACGAGCAACTGCATTAATTCTTGCTCTAAGAGGCCCAGCTGCCGAGCTTTTGCAGACTATCACCGTTGAGTTGCACTCAAATCCGGCTGCTATAATGAATGCGCTCGACATGCGTTATGGAGACAATCATCTGAAGCAGATTTATCGGTCACAGCTAGGGCATCGGGTGCAGAAGTCTGGCGAAACCTTACAGCAGCTAGCCCAAGACATTGAGCGACTGGCACTTTTGGCCTACCCAGTTTATGACCCAGAACAATTGCAACAAGCCGTGCGTTTAGCTCAAAAGCAAACAATTAAGGACGCATTGGCTTATAGTCTGCACTTTGAGGCAGCGAAAAATGTGAGTCGTACCACTGACCGGGTTCGCGAGGCAGTGACAGACGAGTGCAGGTGTGAGCGCGTGCAAAACTGAGCGAGACCCGCATGTAAATGGTGCGCTTATGTGTTAGAATTGCGGAGAGAAGGGGCACCTGCAAAGAGACTGCAAGAAGCGACGAAAACCGAGCTATTGTCCAGGGTGTGCAGCTAGCAGAAGATCTAGACCGAGTCAGGAGCCCAAAATGGAAGCCATTCAAAGTGAGGGGCCGGGAAACATGTAAGAGCCAACTTCGTGGTCAGAGGCAGAGGTCGGCTAATAGGATGGATGTCCTCAGCATCACCATCACTGTGTCAAGACTACATCGTGGAGAAGCAGGCTTATGTCTTCCGGGTCAAGTTGACGGAGAACATTGCACCATAACAATCGACACTGGTGCAACCCGATCGATTATCCAACCAGACCTAGTGAGGCAACAACTACTTTCCAAAGGCAGGATTTTCTCACTATGTATAGCTACTGGAGAAACTGCACCTGTCCAGGGAGAGGTAAACCTCCAGATACAGTTGGGAGACCTTGCGTTCCGACATAATTTTCTGGTCGCGAATATTATGGATAACTGCATTCTCGGAATTGATTTTCTGCGACCACATGGCATCACATTGGATTTGGGCAAACGGGTATTGAAATGGCAGAATGTTGAAGTACTGATGAAGGATCCCAGCGTCACAATTCCCAAGATGAATGTGGTAATATGTGCTGACATGATGTATCGAATTCTTCCGAAAGCATTGTATGGGCCAAGCTTGAGACATCGGCATTGCGTAGTTTGTTTGTAGGACGAAGCCTTGTAAGATCTATAAGGAACGGATACGTTCCGGTTAGAACCCTTAACACCGCAGACTCAACCACGAGCATCAAAGCGGGAGAAGTCATTGGCAGCTGGCAGCCTGTTTCCACCTTCACCTCCTTGGAAGCCACTCACGACAATCATTGGAAAAGGGATCAGGACGCAGAAAAAGCCCAGGAATCCATGTCTGCAATATAAAATCAGGTCGAATTTCCAGTGCAGCTATTCAAGCGAGCGTCTGATCTGGTCACCAAGTACAGTGATATCTTCTCAACAAGCTCGGATGTCCAAGGCCGAACGAGTATGGTAACTCACGTCATAGATACACAGGGAGCCAAGCCAATTCGACAAGCACCGAGACGTCTTCCATAGCCAAACAAGGAGAAGTGAGCGCACTGATCTCAGACATGGAAAAACAAGGTGTTATCGAACCTTCAGTCAGTCCATGGGCCGCTCCAGTAGTTCTAGTAAAGAAAAAGGATGGTAGCACTCGCTTTTGTGTCGACTATAGGCAGCTTAACGACGTCACTAAGACAGATAGTTACCCGCTCCCACGGATCGACGACATCATTGACACTTTAGCCGACGCAAAATGGTTTTCTACACTCGATGTCAAGAGTGGCTACTGGCAGGTAGAAATCGACAATAAGGACCGAGAGAAAATCGCATTTTCAGTTGGGGCTGGATTGTGGCAATTTGTAGTGATGCCATTTGGGCTTTGCAATGCTCCAGCCACTTTTGAACGCCTGATGGAATACATGCTACGAGGCCTAATTTGGAAAACCTGCTTGGTGTACCTAGATGACATCATTGTAATCCGGAGAACGTTTGAAGAGCATGTGCGGAACTTAGAAGGGGTTTTCTCCCAATTGCGACTAGCGAATTTGAAACTTAGTCCCGACAAGTGTACCCTTTTCGCAGCTGAAGTAAAATACCTGGGACACGTCGTGTCAGCAGAAGGGGTCAAAACACACCCTGAGAAAATTGAAGCCGTGAAAAGCTGGCCAACACCAAACAACAAGTGCCAACTATGAATTTTTCTGGGCCTGGCGACCTACTATCGAAGAGTGTCTCCATCAGTTAACCGAGAAAAATCGTGCGTATGTCTGGAATGAACAATGCCAGGTAGCCTTTGAGACCTTGAAAGAGAAGCTGTGTGAATCACCTGTGCTGGCATATCCGAAACCCGGAAAAAAGTTGACACCGATGCGAACAACGGCGGCATTGGAGCTGTATTCTCCCAGCAGATCGATGCCGAAGAAAGAGTCCTCTCGTATTACAGTCGAGTTCTCTCAAAAGTGAGAGGAACTACTGCGTGGCCAGGAAGGAGCTATTTGCTATAATAGAGGCCACCAAGCAGTTCCACAAGTACCTATATGGCCAGAAATTTGTTCTTCGAACCGACCATGCATCGCTGAGATGGCTACTTAACTTCAAAAACCCTGAGGGATATGTTGCGAGATGGATCGAAAGATTGCAGTCATACGACTATGAAATTGTTCATCGGGAGGGCCCAGTTCATGGAAACGCTGACGCCCTATCTCGTCGTCCATGTCCAGTTAACTGCAAGCATTGCCGACGGATTGAGGAAAAGGAGCCGACCGTTGATTTGCAAGAGATAACGGCCGAATTCGATGAAGGTTGGTCACCGGAGGAGATTCGAAATGCCCAGTTAGCTGATGAAGACATCGGACCATTGCTCGTATGGAAGGAGACAACTGGGCGACCTGAGTGGAAGGAAATTTCGATGCATGGCGCCACCCTGAAAACTTATTGGGCGCAATGGAACTCCCTTCAGGTGGAGGGTAGTGTACTCAAGTGGAAATGGGGAACGGGGGATGGCAGTTCCTATAGGATGCAAACTATACTTCCCAAAAGCCGAATCCACGATGTGGTTAAGGAAATGCACGAAGGATCCTCGGGAGGCCACCTTGGTGTTAACAAGACCTTAGCGAAATTGCGGGAAAGATTTCACTGGCTCCACGCTCGAGAAAACGTAGAGGAGTGGTGTCGCAGATGCACAATTTGCGCTTCCGCCAAAGGTTCAAAGCGACGACTGAGAGGACGAATGCAAACCTTTAACGTGGGGGTACCGTTTGAAATGATTGCTGTTGACATCGCTGGACCTTTTCCTGAATCCGAATGGGGAAATCCATACACGCTGGTTGTGGCCGATTATTTCAGTAAGTGGCTCGAGGTCTACCCCATTCCCAACCAGGAAGCAACTACTGTGGCCGAACCGCTAATGTTGAATTGGGTCAGTACGTACGGCGTACCTTGTGAACTACATTCGGATCAAGGCCGAAACTTTGAGCACTAGTTTTTGGCGAAATGTGCGAGCCGTTGGGAATACGGAAAACGAGGCCAACACCCCTGCATCCCCAACCCGATGGAATGGTCGAACGTTTCAACGGCACACTCAATAAACACCTGGCAAAGATAGTTGACGAGAACCAAAGTGACTGGGACCGACACATCCCACTATTTTTGATGGCGTACAGAGCTGCCGAAAATGCATCGACAGGCCCAACCCCAGCCAAAGTCATTTTTGGAAAGACTATTCGTCTGCCGGCTGATATGAAGTTCGGAACACCCCCTAAGAAACCCCAAACGATCTCGGAGTACGCAAGTGAGCTAAGGGAACGGTTGAACCAGATACATCGGACAGTGCGAAAACACCTCGAATCGGCTACTGACCACATAAAGACCGGGTATGATCTAAAGGCAAATTCCACTGGCTTCCAGTAAGAAGACTTGGTGAGGCTATATAACCCATAACGGCGGAAGGGTAGGTCTCCAAAGTTGCAGCATGATTGGGAGGCACCATACCGAGTTACAAAGCGAATCAACGACGTCGTTTACCACATACAGGAACACCGTAAGCCGAGAGCCAAAATGAAAACCGTGCACCTGGACCGTCTTGTCCCATATTACATCCAGGGAGAATTGACTACAACTGAGGACACATCTTTTCGGGACGAAAAGAACTAAGGTGGGGGCAGTGTTACATGTACAAATAACTCTGCGAGCTACTGTCGCAATTGTTTTCACAACCATTAAGGACATCATGACCAACAAACGAATGTATTCGAAAGGACAAGAACCTACCAAGCATG
>OZ017740.1:170341176-170363676 GCA_963969285.1 Odontomyia ornata | reverse complement strand
TAACCGAGGTTGACTGCATATATATATATATATATATATATATATATATATATATATATATATATATATATATATGTATGTATATATATATATATATATATATATATATATATATATGTATGTATATATATATGTATGTATATATATAAATATATATATATATATATATATATATATATATATATATATATATATATATATATATATGTTAAATATATATATGGTAAATGAATTTCAATAAGTCGATTGTGAGGTATGCTGTGTGGCTAGTAGCACTGTCTTGTTGAAGCCACATATCGTTGATGTCAAGTTCATCCAATTCTGGCCACAAATAATCGTCCAACGTAACACGATAGCGGTCTCCATTGACGGTAACATGACGGTTGCTTTCACCGACGAAAAAATACGGCCCAATCACACCTCCGGCATGAAAACCGCACCAAAAAGTAATTTTTTGCGTATGCAATGGTGTGTCAAGAAGCAGATGTGGGTTTGTTGCTGACCAATAATGATATTTTGCATATGAACAAAGCCATTGAGCCGGAAATGAGCTTCATCACTGAAGATGATTTTTTGATGACAGTAATTAAAAGTAATTTTTAATAATTTCCAAACATTCCTTGCTCGGAACTTTACCATGATGAAAATGTTGACTTTAACTAACGTTTTGACATTGACAGTTAATTAAAAAGGTTTAAGTGTGCGTTCATATAAAGATACAAAATTGTTATGTCCCTAAAGCAAAACCCTATACATACAATAAATATTTTAAATGGAAACTTTGGCTTGAAGATTATACAAAAATTGGTGGGTGTTAAAGTAAAAGCTGATATCTTTTATACTTACCCAGGAAATGATCAAAAAAAAACTTAAAAGGCAGTCATTCAGAACTGAAAACAGAAGTGAAAACTTCGAATTAGGAAATAATTGTACTTTGCTGAAGCAGCTATTTCTACCGTCCGCCATTTGCCACCAGCGATCACTCGTCATCATCAGCCATGTACCGTTATCATTAGTACACGCATTATGACCAGCCATCATCCGCCATTATTCGGCGTCACACGGCATCATGCACTCTCATTAGCTATCATTCACCGTCAGCCAGCATCAGCCGTCGGAATCGGTATCATGTTCCATTACTAGCCATCATCCAGCATAGTCTAGCCTCTTCTGATACCAACAGCCATCATCAAGCATCATGCAGTATCATCCGTCAACGTCGCCATCCGCCATCATCCGCTCCCATTGGTGATTATTCGCCATCATCCCTCGTCATCAGCAATTATCGAACCTTCCGTGCCAATACCATCCATCCTTAACCACCATTTGCTGTAATCCACCATCTTCAGTCATAACCAACTCTCATGCCTCATAATTTACAATTCTAAGCAATTATCCTTCCCCAAACGCCATCATCCACAATCATTTTCCATTATCAGCTAGAATTTGGTATCAACCGCTATCATGGGTTATTATTAGCCATCAAACAGCATAATACACCTCCATCTGCCATCATCAGCCGTCCTTAACTACCACCATGAACCATATTTTGCCCTCGTAAATTATCATATACCATCATTGGCATTGGCAGCTGTCGTCCGGCATCAGTCGCCATCATGATCCATTGCCAGCCGTCATATAGCATCGTCTGACTTCATCCTCTCTCACCGGCCATTACCAGCCATCGAACTTTATTCCTCATCATGTGGCATCATCAGTCGTCATCCGCCATCACACGACATTATTGACCATCATTCATCTTTATGTGCCATCATTCATCTTTATATGCCATTATCCATCATCATCACGATTGTTGTTCATCATTCAAAATCATCCATCATCGTGAGCCATCATCAGCCATCAACCGGAATCACACGCCATCAAGAGCAATTTTCAACCATCATCAACCATCATACGCCATAATACACCTTCACCAGCTCTCATTTGGCATCACTCACCATGACTTGTCATCATCCGGCATCATTATTCATCATCGGCGATTATCCACCATCATCAGCCTTTACTTCACATAATTCACCTTCACGAGTCATCATCCGTCAGCATTTGCCATAATGAGCCGTCATCAGGAATCAAACACCACTTTTTTCGCACTCATCCGCCATCAACCACTATCATTGTTCAGCATCCTCCATCATTCGCCCTTATACGCGTAATCAGTCATCATGGGCCACTATCCGTCATCTCCCGACATCACCCGCCATTATAAGCTGACGTACGACGTCATCCCCAATAATTCGCCATCATCCGCTATAATTCGCAATCGCAGCCCATAATAAATCATCATCAGCGATCATGCCCTATCGTCCGGTATCATACGCCCGCATAAGTCATTATCCCTCTTTATCGTCACCTTCCGATGTTATCCGGCATCATCCACCCTGATCCATAATCATCAGCCGTCATTCTATCATCCATGGCCATATGTTTCATCCATCATCATCGAGCCTTTTCCGCTCTCATCCACAATCATCAGCCTCTTTATCAGCCATCCAAAACTCATCCGTAACCCAGCTATTGCCCGCCAAACGCCATTCACCATCCTTGCTCCTTAAATGGTTCTACATTCTCGCTACCTGACGCAAAATCAATTGCCGTGCAATATTTGCTACCGATTACCTCGTGACTGTCGCTATCCGTCTGCTCCCTGTAAATTATACTCATGCTGCGTATAGAAGTTTTCAATTTCAAAAAATATATTATCCACCATCATCAGTCATCATACTCCCCCGTTCGCCATCATCCACTAACACTCACCATCATACGGCACCATCCACCTAAATTCGATATCTTCAGCCATCATCAGGAATCATTAGCCATCATCCGTTATGGCTTTATCCGCAACTATCAGTCATCATACAGTACCGTTTGCCCTCATCCACCATTGGTTCCCATCATACGGCACCATCATCCGTTTCCATCATCAGTCATTATACACCATCATCACCTATCCTAAGCCATTGCACGGCATTATTCTTCCTTATTTACCAGTATCCACCAGCACCATTCGTCGTTATCTGCCATCACCCGACACTTTTCGCCGTCATCAGTTATCATAAGCCATCATTCGTCATCAGCAACCATCATACGCCACCATCAGCCATAATATACCATCGTCAAAGTCAAAAGCGATGATTCACGTGGTCAGCCCATGGCAGCTTCCGCAGTTTACAATCGTTGGAAACTCCGGTGCCTCAAAAATTGTATCGAATTCGCCGTTGGTCCCCGTCTAGCCTCGCTCCGACCATTCGCCTCAGGACCCGACGCTTGAAGGCGTTCAACATATTTTTCCCATAGCATAACACAGGTCTTATCACAGATTTCTACACTTGGAGCTTTGTTTGCCTGTGTATGCTGCTGGTTTTCAAGATCGTCAAAACTGAATAAAAAATGTTATTTGCGAGGTGTATTCTGCGGTGTATTTCGTCTCTTTCATTATTAGTTCTCGTTGTTTTGGCGCAAATTCGCCCACATTTTCGATATTGTATGCGCCAATTCTGATATATTATGTATTTTCTTCAACAGTGTTTTGAGCTTTGTCATATTCTCATTGAATTGTAGTCCGACTAGTTTGCTTCGTGTCGAGTTTCAGGAAGAGTTGTTTGGCAGTTGTTAATGACTGTGACAAAGTATTGATGTCGTTAGCAGAGACTACCACTTAGCACGACTTGTAAAATAACGTACCTCCTGTATCGGTAGGTAGCTTTCTGATGGCATATATCAGAGCCGCATCGAATAGCAATGGAGCATGTCCATCGTTCTGCTTTAGTCTGATATTGGTGTCAAAGGCATCGGAGAGTTGAATTGCTTTTAAGTTCATTATAATTCCAGCAAAGTGTGTCAAAATAAGAATACTATTCACTATATGTTACATCGAAAGTGGAAACAATTACGAGCATGATTCTGAGTTTCTGAACATCAGAATTCTAACGTAGGTCTACTCTTCTGACCAACCGTATTTTATCCTTCAAGCTAGAGTGCTTCTTGTAGGAATTTTATGCTCATTGTGTTTTTGATTAGCAAATTTTTGCACGAGCATTAAAACGTATCAGAATAAAAAAATCAATTATACTCATCCACTTAGCGTTCAATTTAAATTTTGTGGTGTGTTTCGCACTTTTGAATAGAGATACTAATATATTTATATTATTAAAATAGAAAAATGTCAATGGTCCTTTCTACTTAATGATTGAGTAAGAAGTAGTGTACAGGGAAGGCCGAAAATAAAATCCAGAACTACACCGTACTGGATGGGTTCGAGATAATTTTATGCAAAATACATAGTCAGCGTATATACCTTGTCATTTTGCTTCAGTGTATTGACTTCAAAAGTATCTCGAGCATTCAAACAAATTTAATTGATTGTGCAATTTGGCCCAAGTTTTAGTTTTATCTTATAAAAAACTTTTAGAAAAAAAAGAAAACCGACTTCGGAATGCCCTAAAAAGGATGAAATAAATTTTATGGAAGCGGTGCCATATCATGTTTTCCCCATTCTTTTGTGATGTTGAAGATGTTGGAAGTAATTATGTTGAAATGGGGAAATTGATTTGGCACCGCTTCCATAAAATTTATTTCATCCTTTTTAGGGCATTCCGAAGTCGGTTTTCTTTTTTTTCTAAAAGTTTTTTATTTCATCCTTTTTAGTGGCAAATTTTTTCATTTCAAACATTTCAAAACTGAGCTTCTCGAATACATTGTATCATGTACTCGTATGATAAAATATAATTTTCACTGCAATGCAAAAAACCACTACAGCTAAAATCTGCAGCGCTCATAGGAATCGAATTTAATTCTGGTACATTTAATACATGATCTCATCAACCTCTACCTTGATTTTAGATTTCATAAAAATCCAATAAGGATTGTAGCTTTGAGAAATTTTCGAATTTCGAACTTTGCCTAGCCGCCATTTTTATATTCTGAACTGACCCTGAATTGCTTTTTTATCGTTCAACTTTTTTCGACCTTTGAGCGGCCGCCATTTTATTTCAAATTGTTCCACTTTGGATTTTTTATTGTGAGCTTTATCACACAATTGAATAAATCAGAAATCAGAAATCTATCTGTTCTGACCATAGTATGGCCCTGGTTTGTACCAAAACTGGTACAAGATTTGGTACAAACCAGGGCCATACTATGGTCAGAACAGATAGATTTCTGAAAATTTGGCGAAAATCGAAGCAAAGTTGCGAGTTCCAGGCAGAAATTTTTTTATATCTTATCTACATACAACCAACCAAACGCACAAACACACACACACACACACACACACACACACACATATATATATATATATATATATATATATATATATATATATATATATATATATATATATATATATATATATATATATATACATAAATAAATATATATGTATCTATACATAAACATATATATATATATATATATATATATATATATATATATATATATATATATATATATATATATATATGCATCTATACATATATATTACATACATACATGCATACAATATATGTTCATATATCTATATTATATATATACATATAAATATATATATATATATATATATATATATATGTATATATATATAAATATATATATATATATATATATATATATATATATATATATATATATATATATATATATATATATATATATATATGTATGCATATACATATGTATTTATATATGTAAACATAATGTTCACTCCGCAATCAATTTCAAGAAATTTACTTAAAAAGATCCTTCTTAGCCGCATCACTCTTTCACGTTTATTCGGTACCCATCGCCTTCGTTTTCAGATAACTATAGCACCTAATTTTCATGAAAGTTTCAACATAATTATACTCTACAGTTCAATGAAAACTCGGCTATGCATTTTCATCTTCATCTGTAAAGTTATGATCAGTTATAGAAGAAAAAGTATCTCTTTTTAGGTTGCGGTTCTCGCCGGTCTTTAGTATGGAAATTACGAATTCTAGATTTCTGGGCATATGTTATAATGTATAATATTAACTGGAAAGTAACGAGTCAACTCTATAATTTGCAATCACTCAGTCCTTATTATTTCTTCGGGGAATTTTAGAAGTCCTATGTTTAACGTTTACATCTAAGGATGTAAGAAGGATCCTTTACTAAACTCATCGGTAAGCAAGCATCCTGAAATTTTCCCTCTAACTATTGTTGAATTGTATTATGCCACATTTAGAAGTAATTTATTGGTTATTTCCGGTAGAAACTATTGACTAAAATGTACTGTTTATGCAGAAAATTAAGGATACTGATCATTTTTATCATCCGTCACTAGAGGACTCGTTATCTCCATCAAATCCTTGAGGAGTGCTAACTAATTGGCACTTTTCGTGCGAAAGATTATCTAAACTCAATTTCTCTAGATCAATGTATCATATTGAACTGTTAATATCTACAGAGTCCTTGAAAGGATTTCAATTCTGTTCCGATACATTTTAGATCAATATGTTGTCCTTCATTTGAAACATCTACAATCAAAATCCTTACACCCATCGATCAGTTATGCTGAAAAATCCGGGTGAAAATCGGAAATTTTTTAGTTTTAACGGTAAAGGTCCTTTACCGTTACTTGAATTTCTTATCATTTAAACGGGACCCAACTGGCAGAAAGACGCATCATTTGCCAAAAACAGGACTCTTCTATCCTTCTCCGTTTAAAAGTTATGCATGAACATACAAAAAAAAAGAAAAAAAAAAAATATACGCGATGAATTGATAACCATCTTTCTTTTGGAAGTCGTTTAAAATTCAATTATCTGCACCACTTGATTAATATACTGTGCAAATTTTTTTTTTGCTTTTCGAAATCTAAACATATGTAGGAGTTGATGGGAAGGATCTACTTTACTACTAATACTATAGATTCATTTTTTATTTATGTTTATTATTTGCAAAGAAAGTTTCGAATCCTGTCTACTTTTTTTGCATGGCAATTTTTTTAGTAATAACTTAAAATTGATGGTTTTCATGAAAAAAGGGGCTTGTGAAAAATTAGTTTTTTTTTTGTCATGTTTAAAAATTATTACATTATTTTTTAACTAATTTTGCCAAGTTAATTCTTTTCTTTCCTCCGGGCTGACACTTCTGACATCCGGACTGCTCTACCGTGTGAACATTTTTGCGCTTCAGTGTGCATATGGTAACGCCATGCTGATATTAGAGTGGCTTTGTGCAATTCGTTCCTTCCAGCTGTAGTGAAGTATGTATATATAATTGTCCGTAAAGGACTGCAGCGATGGTCTGCTGCCTCGGCGAAAAAGGATGGTGAGATCCGCCGAGATTGGTCTTATCTGGAGACGCGTGAATGCGCTGGCAGGCTAGCGTTGCGGTGTCGTGGGGCGGGTTCTTTCGCCCTAGCACATGAACCCATTACAAAAAAAAATTGCGTATTTGCGAATTAAACGTGTCAATATGGCGATCGACTGGTGTCGAGGCCGAGGTAACCTACATTTACACTTGAAGACGCTAACTGTCGCCTCTCGGCAAGGGACTAACACGGCATCTGGTACGCAATAAGCTAACTCAAAGGGTTAAAATAATTGCAAATCAATTATTACCTGATTGACTCCTACCTAAACTTTTCTTGCTCCTCTCCTGGGTTCAAAGGCAGATTTTTCCAACCAAGCTAACATAAGGCTGCTCGTAACCCAAATTCAATAAATTTGCAAACTTACTGCCCAAGCATTTCCGCGTTGCCAAGGCTGGTTTACTCAAAAATATTTTTAGATAGTTACGATTCCATTTCCATTGGTCCCTCCGGTACAATTTCGTATGTTCCACTTATTGTCAATGAGTGAGTTGATTGTATGCTTACATTATCGTCCATAATCTTATATAATGATTAGAGAGCAAATAATTTGTGATGTCGTCAAAAGTCCTGCTATGTTTCCTTCCTCTCTCAGATAGTATTTTTATGAAACTACTCCTTCGAGTCCCGTCAATATATTCCCTTTGTGTGGATGGAAATGTACTTATATTGCTTTTTCAAACTTGAGATCAGACAACCATAGTTCTATCAGAATCATTTTTGGTGAGATGTGGTGTTTAATATCTTGCTCCTAGCAACTATCCTTTAACTATTAGCTTGGCATTGGAGGTCCGATTTGTTGCGACTTGAAGAGAGAAAATAAAAATCGCGGGTTGAAAGACACCAGAAATGAAAGAAACAACGATTCTTTCCTACACTGATCACGACGCTCACTATGTCGTCGACAGATGTAACGAGGTGGATAATGTTTCGAGGTGTGCTGGGAAGATGCACCACAGCTGAGTTATGGATGTGTTTTATGCAACCAGGCCCTTTGCGCCACTAGCTGGATATTTAATTTGCAACACTAAACACGCTTTCTAGACTGGAATGCAACGTTTGCAACGACGACATCAATCCGATTCAATTTGGATCTCAAATCCAGTTACATTTATTTCTGACTGCACAAAGCGAAATAGGCAACCACAACAAAAAAGACAATTATGTTTTCGCTAATTGGAGCGATATCCTTGCTAAATTCCAGGTTTACTTTGCACAAAACTGGAGCACAATGACTAATAATCACTGTGAAGGTATCTTCTGGAATTATTTTGGAGGATTTAGTGGGGAAATGCACAAAATAACACGTGCAGCGATACATCAACGACCTCCACGACTCCTGTTCTTATTTGGACTCCCGGTTTGTTGCTCGTCGTTGCCGTACGGGGCCGCTCCAAAAACCAGTCGGCGAGCCTTCCATCCACTTTCCTTCTCATTGCGAAAGTGCGATCGTGGAAGAGCTCCGTTGGAAAGGGGGTTGCCGTATCTAGATTTCAATTGCAAATTAAAATGATGACTATTATTTTAATATTACAATTGAAATTTGGATCCGCAATATGTTGGTTTTCGAGCAGTTTGCTGAGGCGACTACTCAAGTATTACGCAGCGTTTCTGCGCAATCATTTTATTAAAATTTGCCACATAATTCACATTGGTCGGATCTGGATTAAAGTGTCATCTATTGTGGCATTAAGTGCCCTTAAATAACCGGATGTCTTGCTACATTGTTCACATTTTTCAAATACCTTGAGCATTTTTAAACTCCTGGATATCTTATATGTAATTCCATAGTCTTCACGATTGTATGAGAGGATTTGAATGTAAAGTAATGAGCAAGTAAAACAGCATTCATTGACCATTTGACGCTCTCGCTTTTGTTGAAGTCTACTTCTACATACGCAAATGCCGGTTTTGGCTGATTACGATTTGCATTCGGGCTGAGGCTAGTTAATGATTCGCCTGACGTGGATAGTTTGTATTACTGCCATCGTCGTCAGTATTGGTCGGTGATGAAATTATTGTGCTGAAGGCAGGTGATAAATCAAATCTCCCATAATGTAGCTCGTGCTCTGAACTGACCGACTGCGAATTAATTCCTCACTTGACAGATTCCGGGCGAGATGTGGCTGTGGCACCTGTTGCCGCATCATTAATTTAAAGCCGATCGTTCAGTGTCTTCTTCATGGCTTATTGTAACTTTTATTTCAGCAAGGTCTCACTTTTCAGTCTCGATGCTCCGTCTCGCGCTTTGGAATCCAGAACAACAGGATTGGTTCTCCGCTGTCCCAAGTAAACGTAAAGCGAAAGCCATACGGCAGCAGCGCTTATACATGACCACATGTAGGTCGGTTTTTCGCAAATATATGTGGCGGTATTTGAAAAATTGTGGAAGTGTTGAAACCCATCTCAAATCCCTACACCTCACAAATTATAAGAGGTGGCTCGTGTACTGTAGCCAAGGCGGAGAAAGGACGTGTTGACTGTTTGAATTGTAGGAACACGATAGTCAGTCTCAAGCAAATGCAGAATATAATCCTTATTTGCAAACGGGAAAATACTTAAGGGTTTTGTGGTATATGGATGAAACAAAGTCGTTTGTGGTGTATGCCATGAGCGTGCACTCCTTGCAACACGGAACGATAAAAATACCATTGCAGTTCAATTTACTCAGAAAGGGTAACTAATGGTCTAAACTGCTGGATGAAGACTAAGCCGGTCGACTGAACGACATTTCGTTTGAATTAGAAAGATGTACTTTATTAGGATTGATCGCATGGCACCACTTTAATGATCATATGAACAGAATAAAAACTGTTGTATATTCCATATCTGCTATATGAAAAGTTGCGAATATTTGGTGCCAAGGCAATGACCTGGAACATCATCTAGATAACCTACATCCTTACCTCAAAATAAGTAGTCGGCTTTCATTTTAAGGATCCACGCCCTAAAGAAGCCTGTGGTGCAGAACAATAATAAGGATACATCACTTTGGAGCTCTTTGAGCAAGGAAATAAACGCGACTCCCTCCAGGCAATCGCCCGCAAAATTTTACATTCAAAAAGTTTTTTGCTCAAATCTATTGACGAACGTTCGTTGGGGTTCGCAGTTATACATTACAATAGAATCAAGGTGCTAACTCCCCCAATACAAACGATTCCTCATTTCAAAGAAGGTCGTCCAGACCACCTTCGGAAAAATCGGAATACCAATATTTTGATTTCCAGCAGTTTGAAACCGAAAATTTCAATTTGAGCTGACTCAAGTTAAATAAAACATGGCTAGTAATATTTCCCTGCCCAACCTATTTTCATTACTTGCATAAATTTTCTGTGGAATCCCTTTGGAGGCATATGTTTGTTCGATACACAATAAATTCAATAATAAATAAGAAAACTCATGGAAACGCTTAGTCGTTTTATTTGCTTTAAATATTTATCTTTGAATGCGAAACAACTGTCGTAAGAATAAATACATACTTTCAACTATGCACATAAGTGCTTTCCAGTACACATTAGCAAAACTTATTTCACAATACTTCCGAGTGCGCTCAGAACGCTTTCAAAGAGTGGTCAATAATTGGTTATACCTGCTTCAATGGTATTATGAATTACCCAGAATAATATCTCGGCTGTAATCATTGCGCTGTCAAATCTCTAAAGCTCTAACGAACAATTACATTTTGCTCACGGGAAAAGCATCGCGGAATCATTCCTCTTTCAAGAAATCTTCACCAAATAAACTTTTTGGGTTCTACATGATCATTCAGTATTTGCGAAGAACTTTGCTATTTAATTCAATGAAGTCCCCATTTCATTAACATTCGTATTAGATGTGATTTACATATTTATGCGCTCCCGTAAGCAGATCGTATGCAAGCATCTGCGATGGGTTAACCTTACAACAAATTAGATATCAAATTGAGAAACACAATTATCTTTATTACATACGAGAATATTGAGTTTCCCGTTTTGATTTCTTTTAAATTACATTTCCATGGCTTGGGTTCTTGATTGTAGCTACACATTCGGCGCTTGAAAGAATGAATACGGCTTGTAGCGATGCATGCATGTTTCTGGTTAATGCTCTCCATCCATGAAACAACCCGCAAAGTTGGGCCTTTATTGGATTATGAATGTTGCAAACGAGTAGAGTTCGCGTATGTGACGGCCTGCTATTCTGCTTAACGATTACAGTGTGTGCGCGATAGTGAAAATTGAAAGCTGAGACTTTCAAAATCAAAATAATGGTAGAATGCTCTGCAGTGATACAAATTTGTTTGGAGTCAGCATCCTTTAAGTTCTCATTCTCGCTCAATCCCTTTTCTCTGATGGTTAATTTTCGCGGGCAAATTCAGAAGAAAATGCTCTTTACATGTACAAACTCTATGCTAAACGACAAAGGAAGATCTTCGCACTAATGTCAATCTCGTCAGGCCGTCTACGACTTCGATGCATTATCGACATCTGTTGTTGAAATTTATCGAAATGGCTTTGAGGGTGGTTACGCTACGGCAACTGCTCATGGTATTTATTTTAGGAGGTCGTCAACTATTTAAAATGTCGCCATACTCGAGCCCTCAATCTGCCTAAGGGACAAAAATATTGTATTTGCTAGACAAGTCGAGACGAGACGAAACTCAATTATTCAGGAACACTTCCACGGCGAAATCACATGTAAATTGCATTTGGCGATGCCTATCTGCTCGCGTGCAGGAACCATGCGAAAGCAGACGTTGGCCGTCACCGTCGGAAAAGCTGGTAGAGCTAATAACGCTTTGCATGTTTAGCTTGCTTGGCTGCAATGACAGAGAACCCTTGAATTTTGTCGTAAGGTTGCCTATCCGAGGACTTTATGTTGAAGGTGGGGGATGATGAGGCGCTAATTGCTAATTGTAAGGCAATCTCGTTGGATTTAAAAGCCATTAGCACTGGCGGGTTATAAAGTTAAGAAAATATGACGTGATTAACTTTTGAAAAGCTCGTGAAAAACGAGGCGGCTCCGTTCGTTTGGTTCGTGGGCGTTGCTGTTAGCACTCAAGAACTAATATTTGTTCTGCCCTAATGAATATTCAATTCGAATACTAGGATGGGTTTCAAGCAGTCGATTAAACATGTATGTATATTTGAATCATGAAATTTCAATTCCGTGCAGCTAGAGAGGCAAAGTGATTGCAAAATTACAATTGGCTCGGTCGTCTTAAAAGTAACTAATGCAGACCTGTTATATATCAAAGTTTTATAAAACAAAATTTACAAAGGCGTACTAGTTGAGCAACATGTCTGAAAGTACGTCGTAGCCAATTTAAATTTTTTCTATAGCAAATTATACAAGCTAAAGGGTGCATCATAACAAGTGCACACATGTGAATGGGCCTTAACTATTATTTATCACCAACTTCAGGTCCATATATTGACAGATTATGACAGTTTGGTCTTTTACAATTCTAACTATGGCGTCATACACATGTGTATATATATATACACGTGTGTATATGTTTATATATATATATATATATATATATATATATATATATATATATATATATGTATATATATAAACATATCTACATCTGCATTTACGCATATATAAATATGTATATATATACATATATATATATATATATATATATATATATATATATATATATATATATATATATATATATATATATATACGTGTATATATATATATATACATATATATATACATATGTATATATATATATATACATATATATATATATATATATATATATATATATATATATATATATATATATATATATATATATATACGTGTATATATATATATATATACATATATATATATATATATATATATATATATATATATATATATATATTTATATATATATATATATGTGGAAAAGAGATAGAGAACAGCACCACGCTGTGGCCCGACATTACGATAGATAGAGTCAGTCGACGACGAGCCTGCGTGAAAGACGAACGACGAGCTTAATTATTTTTTTTTATATCATTGTGTTATCTTTCTTCCAATAAATTTTTCTTTAGTTTAAAAAGTTCTAATCAATTCCCACAATTTGGTGTCAGAAGTGGGATTGCTCAAAAAAAAGTGCGGTTTCAATATGGTGTGCCTTGTAGATTTCGAGAATGGTCACGAAAATTTGCGTCGCAGTCGTAAAGAAAAAGTAGTCGCGCTGCAAAAATTTGTTTTTGCACTAAAGGCGATAGAGGCAATCGCAAGCGGCTTAGAAAATTTTCCGGTTTGGATTTCCAAGAAAGTGACGAACAATACCAAGCCATTTTACAGTACGTAAACAAAAACCTAACAGAAGCTAGATTGACCACCATTCGTAATTTACTCGACATCAGCCATTCATTTGAAAACACTATATCACATATCTTTCGTAACCTGTAAAAGGGGAAGTTGTTCACTGCAAACGACGAAGACGATGATGACAACGTTGAAGACAACGACACAAAGGGCGACGACGAAAATCATGCTGTAAGCAATCAAGATGCCGACGACGGAAATGTTTTGGGCCATGACTGCTCGAGAAGGAGCGAAAGAAGCAGCCACAGAAGCGACAGTACACATACATACGCAGAGAACCGGTCGAGAGGTATAAGGAAAGAAAGGTTGTAAAAAGAGCGCAATAATTACAGCGAAGACTGAGAGACAAAAGAGCCACAAGAAGTGCCACGATTCGCTGTAAATTTCCGCAACATTGAGGACTCGATCAGACCGTTTAACGCTGAAAGCAATATATGTGTGGAGATATGGGTGAGAAACTTCGAAGAAATAGCCGCTCTCATGAATTGGGATGAGTTACAGAAGTTCATCTTCGCCAAAAAATCACTACAAGGTCTATTAAACTTTTTGTTTGAGGTGAACGTGGAACTGTTTCTTGGCAAAGTCTGAAAAATGCATTGCTTGCGGAGTTCAGAACAAACGTGAATAGTGCTCGAGAAAAAAAATTAGCAAGAGGACAAAGATTTCAAGAATTCTTTTTTGAAATGAAGGAACATCGATGATGACGCATCGATCCACTATGTCATCAACGGTATAGATGATTAACATCTTAATAAAAGAGTACTATGCGGTGCAAGATCATTTAGTGAATTTAAAGACAAATTAAAATGTTATGAGGTGATACGCGAGAAAACAAAAAGAGAATTTAATAAGAACAAACAGGTTGTGTCAAACAGTGATAAACGGCTATATTTTAATTGTGGAGTAAAAGGACATATATCTAACGAGTGCAAGGACAAAGAATGCGGTGCGAAGTGTTTTCGGTGTTATTGTTTAGGACGTATTTCCGAAAATTGTTCTTCTGTGAAAACAAATGGTATTATGCGAAGTTTAAAACCGCAAAATAATGTGATGCATAAGCCATTGATCCAAGGGAAGAAATTTATAGCATTATTCGATAAAGGCAGCAAATTTAATATAATAACGCAACAGGTATACAGACAATTGAAGAACGTAGACATGAAGAAAGTTAGTTTATATCTTGTCGGTTTCGGTGATAACAGCAATAATGAAAAAAAACCAATTGGTAGTATTCAAACTGAATTGGAAATAGACTCACAAATATTTTGTGTGAACTTTTTACTAGTTTCATCTTGATGTATGGACTTCAAAGCAGTGCTTGGTGAGTAGTTTTGCGCGCAGACTGAAGTCAGCATAAAGCGCGACGGGATTATTATTCGGAAGTTAAATGAAGAAGGCAGTAATGAAGTCTATAATATAATGTGCATTGACACGATTCAATTGGAAAATATGTTGAACATCAACGAATCAGCGAGTAGAGATGGAAAAGAAAGGGTCACATACTTGATTTCTAGTTACAAGGCCAAAAAGCGTAGTTCCACCTCTATAGGGATGAATATTATTCTTAAAGATGAAACACGCATATATTCGAGACCACGACGTTTGCCCTTCATGGAAAGAATAATAGTGGATAACCAAGTCGATAATTGGCTGGAACAGGGAGCAATTGAAACATCAGAATCTGACTTTAGCAGTCCAGCGATGCTTGTTCGAAAGCGAGACAGAACACCAAGATTGTGTATTGATTATCGGCGAATCAATAAAGTAATCGTCAAGGATCGTTTTCCCCTTCCCTTGATTGAAGACCAGTTGGACAACTTGGAGAACGCTCGTATATTTAGTACAATTGACTGTTAATGTATCCGAATCGAATCGAAAATATACGTCATTCGTTACCCACAACGGCCAATACCAATTTCGGAAAGTACCTTTTGGTCTAACCAATTCATCCGCTGTATTCCAGAGACATGTCATTTTTATATTTCGGGAATTGTCGCACAAAGGCATCGCATTGCCTTATCTGGGTGATATAATCATACCAGCAAAAGACGAAGAAGAAGCTTTGAAAAACCCGGACGAAGTTATTAATCTTTGCAAGGAGCACGGCCTCGAATTAAACATAAAAAGTGTCATTTCTTGAAGTGAAGGATTGAGTTGCTGGGACATGTTATTGAAGATCAACAAATTTCACCATCTACTGAGAAAGTGAACGCTTTCATAAATTATAAAATGCCCGACAACATCAAGCAGCTGCAGAGTTTCCCAGGCTTAGCCGGTTTATTCCCAACTTTTCAATGATTGCACAGGCGTTGAGTCATCTCGTCAAGCGAAACATGAAATTCGAATTGGAAGATGAGCAAGTCCAAGCATTCAATACAATCAAAAGACTCCTCAGCGAAAAACCTGTGTTGAAAATATTTAATCGGAACCATTATACTGAACTACACACTGATGCATCCGTTGAGGGGTACGGCGCAATACTAATGCAGAAGTCTCCGGAAGATAGTCAATTACATCCAGTATATTACATGAGCAAGAAATACTTCAGTTATGAATTAGAAATTCTTGCTGTTATTGAAGCATTGAAGAAGTTCAGGGTATATTTATTTGGAATACCTTTCACGCTAGAGAAGAAGGATTTATGTACACGAGTAGCTCGTTGGGTTCTACTTCTTCAGCAGCACGATTGCGAAGTAGAGCACAGGTCAGGAGTTAGAATGAAGCACGTCGACGCTTTGAGCCGTTATGCAGTATTGATGATTGACGAAGACAACATAATCATTAAAATTGAAGCTACTTAGAAACAGGACGAAGAGCTGAAAGCAATAATTGATATCCTCAAACAGAAACCATCGCATCATGACTACACCACGAGTAGGGACATTTTGTACAAATTGGTTGGCGATCAAGAATTAATGGTAGTACTCAAGGGTATGCAGCGTGAAGTAATCAGAGAGGCACATGAAAAAGGTCATTTCAGCGTGGGAAAAACAAAACAATTGTTGTCCAAAGGATATTCATACCCAAATTGGAAGAGAAAATTCGGAAATATATCGCTAACTGCATTCCATGCATACTAACTAATAAAAACTGCGGCGAATTTGAAGGTAAACTACATCCGCTGAACAAAGGCAAAATACCTCGCCATACATATCACATCGATTTTCTTGGTCCTTTGGAATCGACGAGCAAATAGTACAAGCATATTTTGGCTGTCATCGATTCATTCTCGAAATTGTGTTGGTTATATTCTACGAAAACAACGTCCGCCAACGAAGTTATTATGAAGTTGCGGCTGCAAAGTGCTATTTTCTGTAATTCAGTTCAAACCATCTCAGACAGGGGTTCAACATTCTCATCATCCGATTTCCAAGAATATTGCGAAACCGAAGGTGTGCGGCTTTCAATGATCACCACAGGATAACCACGAGGGAACTGACAGATAGAGAGGCTTAATGGAATAATCATCCCCGTACTGGCGAAACTTAGCGTTGATGACCCTACGAAATGGTACAAACCTGTACCAAAAATTCAACAAGTGATAAACTCTACCTATTCAGGAAGTACTGGCGTAACACCATTTGAATTGCTAGAGGGTGTAAAGATGCATAGCAAAGCAGACCTGCAAATCAAGGAATTACTTGAAGAAGCAATGATCAGCTGTTTTCAAGAGGAGAGGCACGATATACGACCACAAGCGAAGGAGCAGATCTTGAAGGTCCAGTCCGAAAATAGAAAAGCTTACAATCTACGTAGAAAACCAGCAACACGTTATAAAGTAGGCGATTTGATGGCTATAAAGAGAACGCAGTTTGGAGGTGGGCTTAAGCTAAAACCAAAATATTTTGGAACATATATTGTAAAACGATGCAAAGCCCATGACACCTACGACGCTATTGGAGAGAATGAAGGCGATGGTCACAGGCAGACAAGTACATGTGGAGAGTATACAAAGCAGTCGTCCGCATGTTCCGAATCTGACGATGATGATGCATTCGGGTCGAATTCCCTGTAGGATGGCCAAAAGTGGGAAAGAGATACAGAACAATACGACGAGCTTAAGTAGCTTTTTTATATCATTGTGTTACCATTCTTTCAATAAATTTGTCTTTAGTTTAAAAAGTGTTAATCAACTCCCATATATATATATATATATATATATATATATATATATATATATATATATATATATATATATATATATATAGATATATATATGTGCATATATATGTCTGTGTATATATATATATATATATATATATATATATATATATATATATATATATATATACATATATATATATATATATATATATATATATATATATACATATATATATATATATATATATATATATATATATATATATATATATATATATATATATGTGTGTGTGTGTGCATATATATGTCTGTGTATATATAAATATATATATATATATATATGCATATATATATATATATATACGTCTATCCCTGTCGATGAAACACTGGCCATACTAAAAGAAAAACTTTCATTCAACAACAGCCGACGATTCACAGATCAAATACTCAATCTCATAAAGACCACAATCAAACAGAACTATTTTAAGTTCAATAGCAACACATACATTGCCAAAGACGGTCTGGGTATGGGACATCCAATGTCCTCAATAATGTCAGAAATATTCTTACAATCTTTGGAAGAAGTCTTTATACCCAAAGTTGTCAAAAGATTCAATGTAATATTTTACAGACGATATGTGGATGACTGCTTCATTGTTATTGACTCACAAGAAAATAAACAAGACGAACTACTTGCCTATATGAATGAAATTCACCCGAATATAAAGTTCACTATGGAAAAAGAAACAAACGGACAACTCAACTATATGGACCTAACTGTGACACGTGAACAAACACGATTGGACTACAAAATATACAGAAAACCAACCACAACTGATCATACCATACATGACACATCTAACCACCCCGCACAACATAAGCTAGCAGCGTACAGATCAATGGTGCAGAGGCTTCACTCCATCCCCATGACTCCTACTAACTATTCCAACGAACTAAACAACATTTACAGAATAGCTAATAATAACGGATACAAACAATGCGACATTGACAAACTAGTCACACAGTACAAACAAAAACAGGAACGCCAACCGACGGAAACTCATAAGAACGACCAACAGTGGGTATCGTTAACATACGTAGGCAAAGAGACATACAAACTATCAAACTTCCTTAGGAAATACAAATTGCAAACTGCATTGAAAACGAACAACAACATTGGAAACAAACTGAAGCCAAAACTGAATGACACATCGATATACGAAGGCAGCGGCATATACAAACTGACATGCAAGGACTGCGACATGGTATATATAGGAAGGACAACACGAAAACTAACGACAAGATACAAAGAGCACCTACGATCTTTCTTATACAACAAGGCAGACTCCAATTATGCGACGCACCTACAAAACCACGCACATGAGCCTGATGCTATGACAAACTCTATGAAATTGCTACACAAACAAAACAAAGGACCGAGACTTGACATCCTAGAAAGGCTTGAAATTTATAAACATAGAAAGACAGACGGTGACATTATCAACGAACAACTTGTTACCAATTCCGATGCAATTTTCTCAGTCCTAGACCACACTCTTAGACGAAAACGGAAACGAGATGAAACAGAACAAACGGACAGCCAACAAGCAAAAAAACAAAAACATAATATCCCCCTACCTGGTATAATTGAGTAATTAACTTCCTGACCTCATTACCCATCCACTAATTACCCATCCGCTAATTACCCATCCGCTAATTACCCATCCGCTAATTACCTATTCGCTAATTACCCATCCTACGACTATATAAAGTCGCTCCCTTCAACACATCCTTTAGACACTGAAGATGACTCAAAGTAGTCGAAACGCGTCTGCT
The DNA here is from genome assembly GCA_963969285.1 of Odontomyia ornata. Classification (NCBI taxonomy): domain Eukaryota; kingdom Metazoa; phylum Arthropoda; class Insecta; order Diptera; family Stratiomyidae; genus Odontomyia; species Odontomyia ornata. Next base: position 170,344,064 of record OZ017740.1, on the reverse strand, counting down.
CACACAACTAAGCAAGGCCCGACGGCTTTTAAAGAAAAAAAAAAAAAAAAATATATATATATATATATATATATATATATATATATATATATATATATATATATATATATATATATATATATATACGGTACGTTATTGTACATGTCGAGCTCAGTGGTAGCCTATGCGGAAGACATCAACATTTTGTCACGGTCATTAAGAACTTGGTAGTTCTCTTCCTGAAACTCGACAGCGAAGCAAAACTAGTAGCGTTACAAATCCATGAGAATGAAACAGAGCCCGAGCCCATGAGGGAATCGAGGAAAAATACCTCAAATACATAAAATATCACACTTTGCGAATATGGTATCGGAAATGTGAGCAAATTTGTGCATTTAGACGCGGTAATGAAAGAGACGAAATACGCCGAAGAATACAGCATGTAAATAAAATATTTTATTCAGTATTGACGATCTTGAAGACCAGCTACATACACAGGAAAACAAAACGCCAAGTATACAAATCTGTGATAAGGCCTGTGTTATGCTACGGGTGTGAAAGCATCCGCAAATATATTGAATGCCTTTGAGCGACGGGTCCTGAGGCGGATAGTAGGAGCGAAGCTAGACGGGGACCCATGGCGTATTCATTCCAATCATGAGCTGTGTGAAATTTTTGATCAGCCGGAGTTTTTCACGATTGTAAGACTGCGGACGCTGCAATGGGCTGGGCACATGAATCGTATGGATGAACAACGGATGCCAAGAAAGGTATTCGTTGCGAGAGCTGAAGGCCGGAGACCAGTGGGGAAACCGGGGAGACACTGGTCTGACTCGGTCGACGAAGATACTCCATCGCTGCTCGGATTTCAAAATTGAAAGACGCGGACAAGGGACTGAGACAGTTGGACGCGCATTTTGCAGGAAGCAAAGGCCCGAGAGGGGCTGTAGTGCTACAAAGAAGAATAAGGTCTCCAATTGCGAGCGTGGAGGGCACATATTTTTCGGACAGTTCCTCACCCCTTGCACCACTTAATGCAAATGGGGCTAGTTATAAGCCTCTTTTGTAAAGTTCATTCGATATCTGTTTTGTCTATCTTCGGTAAAAATTGTTCTCCCCTATATCCCCCTTAAAACTTTATAATTTTTTTTCGTGAAACTTACAAAATTTATGTCCCTAGCTAATGTGACTTACGAGAAAACTTGCTGTATCCACGGCTGACCTGCGGACGAACGGGTACTGATTTTAGTAGGATTTTGCAAAACGATTTTACAAAACTCTGAAACCCGGGCAAGCATAAGTTGAACTCGTGTAGGGTAGGTTTCGCATGATCAATTTGTAGTCCGGCCCTTGGTAAATGATTTTACAAAACCCTACTATTAAAATCGATACCGTCTGCGCGTCACAGCAAGTTTCTCTCACAAACTACATAAGCTAAGAACATGAAATTTTCTAGATAGGTGTAAAATGGTACCCTTTTGAAAATTTTTAACACAGAAAAAAAATTGTTAAGGATTTTATGGTGGTGTGTCCATACAGGAAGGTTCCATTCTTTCACGATTGGACACCGTTGATCCAAAAAAATCTAGAAAAAATCATGGAAATAAGTTTTTATGAGTACAAAGCCAACAAATATTTTACAAGTCGAATCCGATCAACTTTCTTACGTTTTGCCCATAAAATCAAAAGTAGATCCTTAAATTAAACAAAAATTCATACCTGGACTTCCTAGTACCAGATGTATGCGCCGTGTTTCCCTGTTCAGAACAATCGAGCCATGAACAACCAAGCAACAGCCGATTGAAGATAGACGTTTGCAAAGTACCTTGACCCTCTAGATTTGTAGACATTTTCATGAAAATTTTAGAAATGGTTTGTAACATAGATGTCTTACCATGACTACTCAAACAATGGAGTTAACAGACTGAAAACAAAATGGTGGCGAATTGAAATGCACAATAATCATATTTTTGTTTTTCGAACGCAATTTATGAAATCTATACATGGTGCAAGTTTTGATATTCACAAGGCGTTGATTTACTTATTGGTTTACAAAACCGATCTAATAGGAAGACTCATTTGCTACTTCGACTTGTTTAAACGTAAAATATGAAAAGTAAGTCTGGTATTGGACTGTAGAGAGAAAATGCTAAATATGTTATATTATCTGTTGTTGAATTCTGTCTTGTATATTTGTGAATATGTGTGCTAAGACTGATTACTAGAAGATACTTTGAGGTTTCATTCTTCTTCTTGGAATCGTAATGTCGGGCCACAGCGTGGTGCTGTTCTCTATCTCTTTTCCACATATATATATATATATATATATATATATATATATATATATATATATATATATATACAGAGATGGCCAAAAGTGATCGGACAATACAAGAAACAAGCAATAAAATACTTTTACGAGCATAAGCTTTGAAATGAAATAAAAATTTTTCCCTTATATAAAAGTCCCTTGTATTCTCAATTAATTGCACAAAAAAATAAAACAGAAATAAAAAGATTTTCACAAGAAAATTAACAACTTATTCAAATTCACATTGCATCAGGTGGACAAAAGTAATCGGACGTTCAATTGTAATACTTTTCTTTCTGATGATTCCATTAGAACATAGGCTTTTAATATCTAGTTGCGTATCCTTTTTGTTTTATAACTTCTGTTAACCTATTGGGCATAGACTGTACCAACTTACGGGTAACGTCCGGAGTAATGTTGTCCCATTCTTCTAATAACCTTGACTTTTATTAGTAATGTGATGGTTCCTTATTTTTTTATCCAGATGATGCCAAAGATGTTCGATGGGATTTAGGTCTGGGGATTGCGGTGGTGTTTTTAATTGACCAGGAGTGTTGAAAAGGAGCCACATACGAACATCATGAGCTGTATGCTTTGG
>OZ017740.1:170278676-170338676 GCA_963969285.1 Odontomyia ornata | reverse complement strand
AGTAATTGGTAGACCGAAGTCAAGTATCCAATATGCTATTAAGCAATATGGAGAAACCGGTTCATTCACAAGTAAGCCCCGTTCGGGACGGCCAAAAAGTTTAAGCAATATAGCGCGGCGGTCAATAGTAAGAAAAATAAAGGATAATCCTAGAACAAGCGCATGTAAAATAGCAGACAGGGACAGAAAAGACTTTAATTTAACGGTAAGTGATGAAACCATTGGAAATGTTCTACGGGAAAGTAATTTCCATGGTCGGAAGCCATTGGTCTCAAAACTTAATCGCAAGAAGAGATTAGACTTTGCGAAAATGCACCAAAATAAGGACGCTAATTTCTGGAATCGAGTTGTATTTTACGACGAGAGTAAATTCAACATATTTGGATCAGATGGCAAGGGAAAAGTTTGTCGCAAAGCAAATGAGGAATTAAATTGCAAAAATCTTATTCCAACAGTCAAGCATGGTGGTGGTAATGTAATGGTTTGGGGGTGTATGGCAGCTTCAGGAGTTGGAAAATTGCACTTGCATATAAGCTTTAGGCATGAAAAGTGATTTCGACCAGTCAAGTCAAGTCAAGTCAAGTTATTAAGTCGACGTGCTGACGGAGAGTAAAAGTTGAAGTACATGCAAGATAGAAGAAGAAGGAGGTAGAAGAAGGAGAAAGAAGATAAGAAGGAGACAGAAGATAAGAAGAAGACAGAAGATAAGAAGGAGACAGAAGACTGGAAGAGAAGGAAGTCGAAGGCAGAGGAAGATAGCGAATAGGAGAGAAGTAGAGCGAGAGGGAAGATAGGAGAGTAGAAGGTAGAGCGAGACAGCAGATAGGTAGAGCGAAATAGAGTGAAAGAGAAGAAGATAGAGCAAGTAAGAAGACAGCAGATAGATAGAGCGAAATAGAAGAAAATAGTGTGAAAGAGAAGAAGATAGAGCAAGTAAGAAGAAGATAGAGCGAGTAAGAAGATAGGAAGAAATTGAAGATAGAGCGAATAAGAAGAAAGAAGATAGAATACCGGGACTCTGGGTGAGTACTTGGTATTCCTTTACTGACCTGGGTCAGCCTCAGTCAATTTTTCTTATTATATTTTTCTGAATTTTATTGAAAATTAGTTATTTGGCGGATCTTATAATAATTGTAGCATATAGATAGTTCCCTTTTGGTGGACAGGATGTCGACGGACGGTGGCGTGGTTGCCGGACGTGACATACCTGCTGACAAGGATGAGCAAATTGCTTCGTTGGTCGTCAGCTTGACAATATAACGCTGAAGTTGGATCAAGTGTTTGTAACGCTGTTACAAACACAAGAGACACTCGCTAAAACTAATGCTGAGCTGGCCGACCAGCGAAACAAAAATGAGCTGCTAGCTGCGAAAAATGCAGAACTAGTGTTATTGCTCAAGGACAAGGCTAAGGTCAACGGAAAATCCAAAAAAGAGAGCCCTCGGATGAAAAAGCGAAAGGTGAGGGCGTCTTCACCTCCCAAGTCAAGTTCCACATGTGAAACTACTACAGAGAGTGAGATGGAAGTTGACTGCGAGAATAACAAACATAAAGAGGATGAGATTTTCCCTGCCCTTCCACCACCAAAACCAGCTACGGTATTCAAAGAAATGGCCATCACACCCAAACCAAAGCCAATAGTACCAAACACTACAAACACACAACCCGCAACACAAACACAAGAATCAAAAACAGTCCCGGTCATTTTACGAGAGCCCTCAAAATGGTCCCAAACACTGAACATAATGAAAACACAAAACATTTCATACACATCCGCGAAAAGAGTCTACCTGGGAATACAAATTATACCAACTACACCCACAGATCACAGACGACTGACCAAAGCACTAACAGAAAATGAACTGCAATACCACACTTATATACTGCCAGAAGATAGACAGCTGAATGTTGTCATCAGGGGTCTGTATGGCCTTTCAGCTGAAGAGATAAAAGAAGACTTACAATCTCAGGGCTTCAACCCAATTGAAGTCTACTACATTAAAATGAGGGAAGGTCTCTCTAAAGTCGTCAAGGTTCTCCTACCAAAAACCGAAACAAATATATACAATATAAAATCTGTATGCCATCTTATGTGCATCGTGGAAGCACAGCGTCCTCGTACGGGCCAGGGTATGTGCCACAACTGTCAACAATTTGGACATTCTGCCAGCAATTGTCATGCACAGTCTCGATGTGTTAAATGCGATTCGCTTCACCATTTCTCGAACTGTCCGAAGAAAATAGAAGAGAAAGCAAAATGTGTAAACTGTGGTGGAGAGCATCCAGCAAGCTACGGGGGTTGTCCCAGAAATCCAAAGAATGTGAGAAGATCGTTCGCACAGGTTGCTGCGGCCCAACCCACACAACCAGCACAAAAACAGACAACCACGACACAGGCTCCCCCACGCATACAAAATCAAACTAACAATATGGACCAAATGTTTGCCAAAATACAGACACAGTTCCAAAACATGATGCAAGAGATGATGGCAAACATGATTCAAACCATGTTCGCTGCATCTCAAAATGTCATCAACACTAAACACTAATGAGTTTAATGAATCACGTTTCAATTCTGACGTGGAATGCGAATTCCTTGCTTCAGCATACTGGTGAATTACAACAGTTTATTTTCGATCATAAAAACGATATAATCATGATCCAAGAAACCTTTCTGAAGCCTGGAAGACGATTCAGCATCCCCAACTACATCATGTACAGAAATGATAGAATGACGGGTAGGGGAGGCGGAACGGCCATTCTCGTGAGACGAAACGTGAATCATTATCCCATCAATACACCCACACTTGAAAAACTAGAGGCCACAGTAATCAAAGTGCAAACTGATTTTCTGGAGTTCATTGTGATTTCTGTTTACAATCCTCCATCAAATAGAAATCTTGCAGATGATCTCAGAATACTTACTGCATTTGAAGGCCCTATCTTCATTGCAGGAGATCTAAATGCCACACACCGCCTTTGGGGAGCTGTGAGAAGCAATAAAGCTGGGACCGAGCTCAATACATTCATCACAGCCAACCACTTTAGCCTGCATATCCCCAATGAGCCAACACATTACGGATCCAGACATGGCTCTATGCTGGACATAAGAATATCACTTGATATCACACCAAATGTTCGATTAAATGTCCTCGAAGAACTGTCTTCCGACCACAAACCAGTCCTTTTCCTCATAGAAAACATCTTGATTGATGTTCCTATGCAGGAAAGGAAAACTACAAACTGGAAAGCGTTTAAAGTCGCATTGGCCAATGAAACTAATTTTCAATCACCAGAAACGGCCGACAACATTGACAATATCATTGAGAACATAACTCAGAAAATTGTACAGGCAAAAGAGGACCACACGGTCATAACTCCGAGAAGGGAAACGAATCCCTATGAACTCCCTCAGAATATCAAACAACTGATCAGGAGAAGGAATCAAGTTCGGAGGAGAGCTAGGTTTACAGGTGACCCTACGCTACGTATAAACGCTACTCGGATGACAAATGAAATCCGTGATAAAATAAGGGTATTCCGAAACGAGCAATGGGAGAGCTTTTTGCAGAGTCTCGAGCCTGGGTGTGGCAGTTTCTGGAGAATGACCAAATACTTTCGGAAAAACAGTAAAATTGTGGTACCACCTATCCATGGTCCGAATGGAATACAATACTACGATGCGGGTAAGGCGGAGGCATTTGCAGATTCATTAGAAACACAATTCCGCGAGAATTCTTCGGATGAGGAGGACTTTGGAAATGAGGAAATAATTCAATCTTCTGTCAACAGACTACTGATGGACAACATTCAACACGAAGACAGAATAAAACCCACGGACTTGGACGAAATCAAAAACATTATACAGACACTCGACAAACATAAAGCACCCGGATATGACACTATTACAAACACTATGATTTCTTGGCTACCAGATAATATATTACAAACACTCACTGACATTATTAATACGATTTTTCGTTTGCGAAGGTATCCCAAAATATGGAAATCAGCGGTTATTATTGTCTTCCCGAAACCTCAAAAGGACCCACAATTTCCACAAAACTGGAGACCCATCAGTCTCCTCTCTTCGCTGTCGAAAATTGCGGAAAGGGTGATTCTGCATCGACTTTATGAGGTTATATCTGATAAAGATATTCTACCGGAAGAACAATATGGCTTCAAAGCCAAACACTCTACTGAGCTCCAGTTAGTTAGAGTGGTCCAACACATCAGAACAGGCTTAAATCGCAGAAACTCAACAGGCTTAGTTATGTTTGACATAGCTAAGGCCTTTGATAAAGTCTGGCATGCAGGACTTATCTTCAAAATGCATCAGTTCAATATGCCACTGCAGCTCACCCAAACCATTGGCTCCTTTTTGGAAGGCAGATCATTCCGTGTCAGAATTGACAAACAACTTTCAAGCCTGAGACCAATTGATGCTGGAGTTCCTCAGGGCTCGCCCATATCACCGGTCCTTTACAACATATTTACTGCAGACCTTCCTACTCTGCCTCCAAAAGTAAAATTATCACTCTACGCTGATGATACCTGTATATTTGTTACAGCACGACAAGCAAGAGTCATCACCTCAAACTTGCAACGATCGATAAACATTTTATTGAAATACTTTCGCAAATGGAAAATTAGGCTTAATTCTGATAAAACACAGGCCCTATTCATCACAAGAAAACTACAGCAAACTCCACAGAGACTTAACGTTGACAATGAAACAATAGACTGGGCACCAACAGCTAAATACCTTGGACTTACATTTGACAAAAGCCTGACATGGAGACAACACATACAAAATAAACGGGGACACTGTATTGGACTTCTCTCTTCACTACACCCACTCATTAAATCCAAAAAACTTAGCCTTAAAAATCGACTGCTCATCTACAAACAAATTATACGACCGACATTACTATATGGTAGTTCTGCTTTCTACCAAACGACAAAGACTAACAAAAAAGCACTCCAGTCCTTCCAAAATAGAACTATTCGAAAGATCCTAAGAATTCCATGGTACATTAGGAACACTGACATATACATGGACCTAAGACTTGAGACAGTAGAAAAATACGTACGTGATAGAGCACTGAAACTTTTTGACACAATAGACAACCATACTAATAGTACCCTGGCATTCCTTCGAACTGTCCGAAACGGGGATGATTTACGCTTCCCAACTATCCGCCAAATAATTATGTAAAAATTTATTTTTAAAATTGTATATTGACTGAAGCTGCCACGGGAAAGTGGGTGGGTACTGTAGTACTCACAGATATGAGGGAGTTAAGGTGCTAAATCGCACTAACTCCACACCCCACACATTCCAAGGAAAGTGATTTCATTTTCCAACAAGACAACGATCCTAATCATACATCAATGATTGTCAAGGAATGACTACTATATAATGTACCCAAACAACTACACAGTCCACCACAATCACCTGGCCTAAGCCCAATAGAACATTTATGGGATGAATTGGAGCGTAGAATACGCAAACACGCAATACAATACAGGCAACAGCTTAAAGCTAAACTCCAGGAAGAATGGAACTCTATAGGATCCGAAATAACATCCAAACTAGTCTCTTCGATGCCCAGACGATTGGCAGCAGTCATCAAAGCTAAGGGGAATCCTACTAAGTACTAAAATTTTTTTTTACAAAATTCCTTTCTCTTATAATTTTATTAAGATGTAATATCGTACGGAGATGATTTTTTTGATGCTAAATGTTGGTAAATTTACCAGTTTGAACAACTATATAGAAACTAATGGATAAGTTTTTATTTTTTTGTTGTATCTTGTAATTATTAGTTTATAGAAAACATATTAATTATTAAAATAAAAAAATATTGATATAGTATTCTTACTTATACAGAAAAATGAGCACCGTACGGAGACTTTTTTGTCTAACTGTATATATATATATGTATATATATATATATATATATATATATATATATATATATGTATATGTGTATATATATATATATATATATATATATATATATATATATATATATATATGTATGTTACATGTATCTATAAATATATATATATATATATATATATACATATATATATATATATATATATATATATATATATATGTTACATATATCTATAATATATATATATATATATATATATATATATATATATATATATATATATATATATATCTATAAAGATATATGTATATATATATATATATATATATATATATATATATATATATATATATATATATATATGTATATATATATATATATATGTCTTTAAAGATATATATATATATATATATATATATATATATATGTCTTTAAAGATATATATATATATATATATATATATATATATATCTATATATATATATATATATATATATATATATATATATATATATATATATATATATATATATATATATATATATATAAAATTTTTGTTTGTTTAGTAAATCAACGATAAGATGCTCGAATAGAAAATCAACCTCAGGATCATTCAATTACTGACACCCGTAAATGATTTCAAAAATCATTACGCGTTTGACTACCAATAAAGGTTATTAACAACTCAACGCATATGAGCTGGCTGTTGCTTGGCATCGAGCATTTAATTTCACTAATATTTTGACATCTTAATTCAAGAATGCAATAATGATGACTTCAACTTTCTCAAACCCTGTCTGCCACGCCATTCAATCCTTCCTATGCTTGTCAATATAAAATCTCAGAATTTTCCAGCCAAAGAATGGAAAATAATTTTGGCATTGTGCTGTGTTTAAATAAACGCCAAGCATGGAAAAACTTTTGCTATACAAAGTTGTGTTCTGTTGGTGAATTAATTTCGAAAGTTTTCCATTCAGGATTGACTCGGACCAACAAAGTTTCTGCACTATTCAAAATGGCCCAATAATGGAAATCAATTTTCTGTGGCTGGCGCGCTCATGGTTGGCTCTTACAATGAAGAATTAGTTTTACCATAAGCTTCCACAATCCGCAGCAATTTGTTTTACGTCTTTCGCGTCAGTGCTTGTGGAACAATATTCGCTTTTGAAAAATGTACCACAGAGGTGCTGGCCTGCAGATTTGACTAAGTTTTTTGTTTTCCGTGATTGATGAACACTAGCGACGAATTGCGGCTTCAGTGCTGATATGTTCGTCCTTTCAAGTCAGCGCTTGTGTCTTTTTATTAATTGCTTCGCTCGCTATTCAATTATTTCACCCCGAGCACGTGCGAATGCAATCAATATTCAGTGGGGCTCGTTAATGGGAAAATTTCAAGTGTAAACGGTCTCCGTGCACTTGATGTTTTCCATGACGTTCTGGTCCAGGACTTGGGGTTGAGTACGTGATCTAAGGTTCTGGGTCATCAATCACTAAGCCAATAGGTTGCAGTACTTCGCGCAGAAAGCTCCATTTAACAGAATGTTAAGTGTTGCCAAAATCAAAAGAAAGAATGGGTCCAACCAATGTGCTTCCGAAGCCAAAAGCAATCAGCATTTGGTTGAAATTGAAAAACCAAAATGATTTTAAAGCATATTATTTAGGGAAGGAGTAGTGGAGTGTAAATTGGATAAGCAGAAAACTAAAAAAAATATTGCTTTGATCATAATCATAAACTTTTCTAATTCAATAAAATTGTGTAAAGTCGTTTAGAAATCTTATGTAATTGTACCTCAAATTTCGAAAATATACGAATAGGTTGAATAACTCTATATCTTGCAATAAAGATTTAGTGACATTAACTTACACTGGTATGTAACTGTTCAGGCCACTTTTCAGACCTACTATGTTGGAAGGGATGATTCACTCGCATGTTCAAAACTATGTATTTATTTTGAGTTTTCTGAGTTTCCATGTAACGCTTGTTTTTCGTTTGTGTCCGAAAAGTCTAGTTTTGTTTCGGTTTCACCTCAAGTCTATTTTAAGGTTCTCATATTGGGTTGTTCGATAGTTAATGTCGTTTTTTAGGGTTTTGTAAAATCATTTTGTCCGTCCGTGTGTCACACCCACTTTTTCTCGCAAACTACATAAGCTAGGAACATACGATTTTGCAGGTAGGTGCAAAGTGAAGCCCTCTTCAAAGTTTCACCACAGAAAAAAAAATTTATAAGGTGCTCAAGGGGGGTCATCGCATTTCAATTTGTGGAATCTGTATATTAGTCAAGTTTTGATATGCAGAAGATATTGTTTGACTTACTAATTGTTTTAAAAAACCCTTCAGGCAGGAACACTCTCCTGCTACTTTATTTTGTTTTTCATGGTTTTCACAGTAAATTTATTTATATCAACAACAAACATTAATCAATGATATGTTGACCATTTTTTTGGATGACTTTTTGCCATCTTTCGGTAAGTTGAAAAATTCCACGTTCGAAGAAGCCTTTGTTTTTAGAAGCGAAGAACTGGTCCCACTCATCTTTAACCCTTGTGTCTAAACCAACATTTTATACATAAGCATACCCGTGTGTACCATACATTTTTCTATGTTGAATGCGCTTATTTGTTTTTAATTTGATATATACGGTCCAGAGAGCTCTTTAACATGCATCTGTTTGCAGTAGCAATTGCGAAGTCGATCCCTATTGTTAATGCAGTTAGACTTTCTGGACGTTTAACGGTACTGCGATTTGCTTTGAATACATAGTACATCAGAATTCAGGGACTACCGAACAGTTCATATTGATGTTGATACGAGAACTGCATGCTTATCACTTCAGTGGAATATATTTGAATTTATGAATATAGTTTGTTAGGTTTAGAAAGCCAGTAGTGAAAATATTTACTATATTATTTATTATTCAATAAGCTGATATCCGATAACATATTTTTTGTGCAGCTACTAGAAAAATGTTAAAAGTTTTATATTCGTAATAATCATTTTGAATTCCTAGTAATAATGGCTGATGGTAAATGGCTAAATCCACGACAATTGCAAAGACTAAGCTGCGAAGAGATAGCAGAATATATACGACAAAGATTGGTGGAGGTATTAGAAGCTGATAATAAAGATGAGCAAAGTACTACCGAACTTTTGCCATTAGATGTAGAAGGTAATCACGAAGATAACAATGTGCAAGTTGAAGATTCAGATGCAGAGGAGTTGCTGTTACCAGATTATAATCCTGCTAATGAAGTTGATTCTGACGAAGAATTTGAGATAGATCCCATTGAATCTCCTCCGAATAATTACATAGCCAGGGATGGTACAATTTGGCCAAGCCAACCACCACAACCTCGCCGATTTTTGTCTCATAACATTATCAGATCTACCAAGAGTGGACCAGTACGTTCAACAGAAGGTCTCAGTATTATCGATACATTTAAAAAATTGCTGTCACCTGAAATGTGCGACATAATTATTTGTGAAATAAATAGAAAAGCAACCTAGTGATATGAACGTGAATGTGAGGGACGCTTATTTGGGACTACTCTTGTTAGCAGGTGTTACACATTCTAACAGTGTGCATACAACAGACCTTTGGAAAACTAGCTCACATCCGATGTATCGTGCATCGATGGGTCTTCAGCGTTTTTTGGCAATTAGTCGCTTCATTAGATTTGATAACGGAAATACACGCCCGCAACGTAAACAAACTGACAAAGCAGCAGCCATATCTGACATTTTCCTCATGTTAAATAGAAATCTTCAGGATTGCTTTATTGCAGGAAACAATTTCACTGTTGATGAACAGCTTTATCCTTCCCGTGGTGGAACAGGATTCACTTAGTACCTTCGAAACCGGCAAGGTATGGGGTCAAGGTTTGGTGGGTATGTGACGCTACTACTTCTTATCCCATCAAAGGGCAAATTTGTACTGGTATGGCACCTTCTGGAGAACGAGAGAGGAATCAAGGTGGACGTGTGGTGAAAGATTTGTGTTATAATCTGTTACGTGGAAGTGGGCGAAACATCGTATGCGACAACTTTTTTACCAGTTATAATCTGGCCTCCTCTTTGATTATAGTTGGTTTGTCAATGTGAGGAACAGTAAATAAGAGACGTGCATTTGTCCTCGTTGAATTGTCTAATCCAAAAGGGAGAGTAATTGAATCATCGATCTTTGGATTCAGCAATAATATAACTAACATATATGCTCAAACGTTTCAAAAAAGAATAAGACCGTTGTAATTCTTTCAACTTCTTATTACGACGCAGAAGTTGAAGATCCGAAAGGAAAGCCAAAAATGATTCTAGATTACAACCGAACCAAGGGAGGCGCCGATAACATGGATAAATGTCTTGGCGAATATCCCACGAAAAGGAGAACAAATAGATGGGCTTTGGCTTTTTTTTTACAGCATTATAGATATAGCTGCATTTGCAGCGTTCGTCATCCATACGGAAAATAACACTTGAAGAAATCGACAAACCATAGAAGGTTGTTCCTACAACCTTCATCATGAAGTGGCATTGAAAGCATTTTGGGTGCCCCAATAAGACCAACTGCTGAAAATCTTCCAGCACATCCTGAAGAAGAACGTGACCATTCAAGAAGGATCAAGCAGAAGGGGATTGTTACTTATGTCCTAAAAGAAGGGCAACTCGTAAAGCCTGCAAGGAATGCAACAAACCAGTTTGTGTTGAACATTCGGTAGTAATAACTACATGTAATAGCTGCGCAACCGAAAAATGAAAGCCAAATATCTGATATTTTTCCTTTCGATATTGTGTATCTCATTTTTTTAATACAATACAATGAATGGGACGTTTTTGTTTCTTCTTTTCTATAGTATAAAAACATATCAAATAAAAAATATATTTTATAATGAAATAATATTGTTTGTATTCATTTATAATTAGCTAATTATATTTGCTGTTTGGTACATACCCATATTTTAGAAGGCTACTGAAAATTTCGAGCTAATATGTCTCATAGAACTCGGAATATATCAATTTAAAAATGTGAAAAAACACCCGGGTATGTGGTTGTAGACACAAGGGTTAACAGCCTGATCGGAATCGAAAGTTTTACCATTCAAATGGTTTTGAAGGGAGCGAAACAAATGATAGTCTGTTGGTGCCAAGTCAGGGCTATAGGGTGGAAGTAGCATCATTTACAAATGAGTTCCATTAATTTTTGACGGGTTACCAAAGAGGTGTGGGATCTGGCGTTATCATGATAGAACATCACGCCCCTTTGTGATTGGTCAGCTCCGGGCTGGCCAATCGACAGTTGAAGACAGAAGACATTCGGATCAATAGTTTGGTTCCTTGGAAACAGCTCAAAGTACACTATACCCTGGTAATCCCACCACAGAAATCATAATCTTCTTTTGGTGAATATTGGCTTTATACCTGTATGTCGATTGTGGGCTCATCTTGCTTGGTCCATGATCGTTTTCAAACAACATTATCGGAAACAATCCATTTTCCATCACCCGTTATGATTTCTTTCTAGAAATGGGTCGTTTATGCGTTTGGTGAGGTGGCTTTGCATTAATTCGTGAGGAACCCAAACATCCAGTTTGTTAATGTAACCAAGCTGTTGTAAGTGCAAGTAAATGGTTAATTTCGCTATGAGCTTCTCTGCTATTTGTCGAGTTGTCATACCCCAGTTAGTTTCAAATCACGCCTTTATTTCGTTATCAGTATTGTAAAATAATTAGTTTTTTCCATGTGGTGCGTCTTGCAAAACAAAATTTCCAGAACGAAAGCAAGCAAACCAACGCTGACATTTGCGTTCAGTAAAGCAGCCCTCACCATAAACTTCACACAATTTCTTTCGAGCTTGCACCGTATTTTTGCCCTTTCGGAAGTAAAACAATAAAATGTACCGATAATGCTCTCTTGATTCTCCATTTTCAAGTTTATTTTTAACCAACTTTTTGTTTACTAATGACGCCCAGTTGATGACTAAAAATAGTCGAAAGTTTAATCTTCTATAAAGTGTATAATAATATAAGCCATGCGATCACTACTGTATGAAATATGAAGCTCACGTCATCTATGAGAAAAACAACACTCATGATTGGTTTCCAAAAACTTTTTTTCGGTTCTTGCGGCTACCCATCATGACTTCATCTGCGACTTCAGTTTCGAAAATCTGCTAATGAGCTCTTGTTTTTTTTTTCTTTGGGAAAATTGGATCTGTTTATGAGAGCTTGTTCCAACTTTTCCATTCTTTCAACAAAACTACTTTCATTAAGATTTTTGGCCATCAGAAAAATGCTGTCTTGCGTCAAAATTGTAACTCTGGAGGGACCTACGACTACAAAATGCGACAATGAATGGTGTAGACTGCATATGAAACTTAAGTCTATTAAAAAAGTTGACGCAATTAAAACATCACAATTTCTAAACAGGCACCTAAATTCTTTTAAATCTTTCTAACGACTGATGAGAATTATTGACAAAAGACAGAACGCTGGGACTCGTTGAGAAACAAAGGTAAATAAAAAGTAAATTTAAGTTGATCTAGAAAATTTTAATTTCTTCGAGTACAAAACAATATAATCCCAAATCAATAAGCAAAATTTAATCTAATATGCATTCCAACAAATTTTAAGTTTTCACCTACTTCCGTAATAAAAACAATGAATCCCGAATATGTTTTTTACAAATTATTTTGAAGAACGTTAGTCTGCTTACCAAAGCGTTCAAACAATAACTGACTGATAGTCTTAAACGAGATAACTGTAATTGAACTTTCCATATATTATGCATTAGGCTCTTGTCTATGACTGGGTGGTAAAATTGTTGTTTTCATGATTTTAAAATTCATGAATTTTTGCCAGCTTTTTTGACGTTTGTTCATTGATTGCTCGAATATAAGTCTAAAGGCAGTCGCTTATTCAACTGTTTAAAAGAACCAATATGAAATCCTTATTATTGAAAAGAAACCAAAGAAACCAAATTTTGTTGCTTCTTTTGTATGTGGGTCTGTAGAGCCACTGGCATGTACTATGTTATAAAAAATTGGCCAAAACCGACGGAATTCGGGTGCGGTAAACCTGGTACTGCACTATGCCATGGGTGTGAAACATGACCCTTACCCCAGCATCCGCAATTATATTGAACACCTTCGTAAGACGGGCCCTGAGGCAAATAATTGGAGCAAAGCTAGACGGGGACAAATTTGATACAACCATAAGCTGCATCAAATTTTTGCTGAGATTGAGGTCTCAACGATTGTAAGACTGCGGAAGCTGAAATGAGGTGTTCGCATAAATCGTATGAACGAACAACGGATACCTAAAAACGTATTCGTTGAGAGAACTGAACGGCAGAGAGCAGTGGGGAAATTGAGAAAATGCTGGTCTGACTCGGTCGACGAAGATAGTTCATCGCTGCTTGGATTTCAAAATTGGGGAAGGCAGTCGATGGACTGGGTTAGTTGGAGGCGCTTTTTACAAGAAGCGAAGGCCTAAGAGGGGCTGTAGTGCTTCAAAGAGAAGAAGAAATCTGGTAATGACCATATTGCCTTTCCGAGTGCTGACATAATTGACAAGAAAACGAGATACTCTATTTCTTAGTGAAGGCCCGGTAGAGGCTGTCGTACTAAAAGCTGCAAAAAAAAAAAATGAAATATTTGCATAAATTGATCCTGAAGATGTTATTTTACCTGCATTGCAAATCAAACTCGGCTTGATGAAAAAACTTTGTAAAAGAAATGAATAAAAATGGTAACGGACTTTTCTATTTGAAGTTAATTTTTCCAAAACTAAGTGACGCGAAATTGGGAAAAGGGGTATTTAGCGGACCACAAATACGGAAATCAATAAGAAATCAAGATCTCGATAAAAAACTTAATGACATAGAGCTAGATGCATGGTCAGCATTTGAAGCTGTTATTGGAAGATTTTTGGGAAACTATAGAGCAGAAAATGCAGAGATATTAGTAAAAAATTTGTTAAATGCGTATAAAAAGAAGATGAGTTCTGAAATTTAATTAAAAATTCATTTTCTTCATTCGCATTTCTTCCATCAAATCTTGGAGCCACAAGTGATGAACAGAGAGAACGTTTTTATTAAGATGTGAAAAGGCTTCAGGAATGATTTCAAGGTAATTGGGATGCAGCTATGCTAGGCGATTAGTGTTGGCGTCTAAAACGTGAAGATGCTTGTCAGCATAAAAGGAAAAGTTTTTAATGATTTCACGTAATATTTTTTTTTGTTTTCAGCATAATTTGTTATGTTTTTATGTATCAAATGAATCAATAAAGGCTTTTCTCAACAATCTTTCTTGATAAACATTAATAAAATTAGATATATATTTATTTGGTGTTTATTTTAATATTTTTTTTAACAAATATCTATTTGGACGTGTATCTAGAAAACAGGGCGTTTTAGTCCACTAAGTATGAATAAATAATCAGAAAAGTTTGAAGTTTTTACTTAAATTTTCTGAAAGTTACTAGCACTGTGTAATCAAAATGCAGCTACGAGAGCACCAATGGCGAATTCAATACAACCATGAGCTGTATGAAATATTTGACGACCCGAAGGCCTCAACAATTATAAGACCGCAATGGGCTGGCCACGTGAATCGTTTCGACGAACGACAGTTACCCAAAAAGGTGTTCGTTGCAAGAACTGAAGGGCGGATGCCTGTTAGTAAGTTGAGGAAACCCTGGTCTGACTCGGTCGACGAAGAAAATTCATCGGTGTTCAGATTTCGAAATTTGCGGGTGCAGTCGATAGACGCGGACAGTCAGAGGTACTTTTTGCAGGAAGGCCCGAGAGGGGCAGTGGTTTTCTGAAAAAAAGTTATGTAATATTCAAGCACGAGTGAGGTATGACTCAGAGCTCGCACCACAAAATAAGTCGGTGACAGCTCTTTCATATAAGAATAGTGTCAATGAACTACTCAATGATCAGAAAATAATCTTTTGTGGGTAGATTTCGCTACCAAATCTATCATGTATCACTGATTTGAGACTTCAGATGTGATTTTGAAAACTACTTCAGTTATTTTTAATATTTTAATGAAACGCTTTAAGTTATAAGTGTTTTATTTGCTTAGCAATCTTGTTTTTGGGGCCCCGCCTGCTACGCCGCTGAATAACATTTTACAAACATTATTTTCATAACTGTTTTTAGGGTTTTGTAAAATAATTTTACAAAACCCTTCTAAAATCGCGTCCTGTCTGTCCGTCTGTCCGTCTGTCTGTCTGTCCGGCCGTCCGTCCGTCCGTGTGTCACAGCAGTTTTTCTCGGAAACTACTTAAGCTAGACGCATCAAATTTTGTATGTAGGTCTAAAGTGGTGATCTCTTCAAAGTTCAACTACAAAAAAATTTTATAAGGTATTTAAGGGGGGTCTCCCCATGTAGGGGAGTGACCCCACGAAAAAAAAATTTCATTGAAGGTAACCAATACGGGTATCAAATAAAAGGTCTTGATAAGAACTTTTCAAAACAGGTCTTAGTTTGGCAAAGTTTGCTTCGAGGGGCGCACAGGGAGGGGAAATACACGAAAAATTTGTGTCCCCCCCCCCCGCGATTGGACACCTGTGATCCGAAAAATCTGAAAAATATCAGGAATGTAGGCCTTGGTGAGAACAATAACAACAAATACGTTAGAAGTCACAATTCACTCAACTTTGTTAGTAATAGTATGATTTATCGATTTTATGTTTTCTTGAATAAAATCTTAACGGTGCCCTTAAATTCAATGAAATTCAGTACACAGATGATTATTAATAAGATTAATTTACTCTGCAAGTTTCATAAAGATTGAATCATATTTCGCGAAGTTATAGCGGTTTGAATTTTCCTGTATTACTATGGAACAATATGCGCTGCATGTATTATTATGGCAACATATGGCTATGGAACAACATGCGCTTTTTACCGACTCAGACACTACAGTTTTGCTAGGATTTGCATGAAAATTTCAGGAATGATAGGTGTCATGACTATCTTCGAGAATCGGTTCAGCTAGTGGTATCAGTAATCGTAAAACAAAATAGTGGCTGTTTTAAATGCGAAGATCGAATAATTTTGAGTTATTTTTTCCCAACTTCAACGTTTAAGGTGCATGCTTTGAACACTTGATTCAATTGAATGAATGACTGAAGATGAGTACCTACAATTAACACTCATAAGTGAAACAAGTCAAGGAGGTGGGAGAGAGCTCCTAGCAAAAGGGCTTTGTAACCATTCTAGGATTCGAAAAAATTGGCCATTAATCGATGATAACAGTACAGGAGAGTGGCCCCTGAAAAAAATTCATCAAACGTAGCCGATATGAGTATGAAATGAAAGTTTTAATGGGAGCTTTTCAAAACAGTTCTTAAACTGCCAGTTTTTGCCTCAGTAGGGCACAGGGGGGAAATACATGAAAAATGTGGTTTCCTCCCTCACGAATGGACATCTGAAATAATTATCAAGGGAGATATTTATGAGTATAACAATAACAAAAACCTCAGAAGTCTAAATTCGTTCAACTTTTGTTAATAATAGTATGATCCTCGAATTTCATATTTTCTCCAATAAAATCGTAATTGACATGCTTCTTGACTTTATTCAATCTGGTGACTGCATTTTGAAAATTGAATACAAAACCCTTCTGACATGAGCGTAGGTCTGTTTACCCAACTTGTTTTATCTGGGGCCTGTTTAAAATGCTCATCATGCATGAGTACTCAGCCCACTTATCTTCGTTTATGGCGTTCTACACCTCAGATTTTCATTTCGGCCTGGTTCCTTTCCTTTCATTTCGGCCTGGTTCCTTTCTGAACCATATGTTTGGCGATTGCTGATGGAAATTTGTTGGGGGGTCGCTGACCTTTCAGTCAATCAAATACGTGTTTGAAGAAGGACACGTCCCCAACCAAGAGAGAATGCTCGTATAATCTTATTAATTAAAATTCTATGTTATGCGCAAATGCTCGCCATGACTATGGTGGCATACTTCTATCCGATGGTCCATATTCTCAATGACTCTGAGACATAATTGAGATTCAATGCTCTTGAATTGTTCTTGGCTTATTGACGTACACTTTTTCTTTTGAATATCCCCAGAAAAAGAAGTCCAACGGTGTCAAATCACATGATCGTGGCGGTCAATTAACATCGCCACAACGTGAGATAACACAGCCATTGAATATTTGGCGCAAAAGACCCATTGTTTCGTTGGCAAGTGGCACCATCCTGTTGGAACCACATATCGCCCAGGTCCAAAACCCCAATTTCTGGCCACAAGAAGTCCGTTATCATCTCGCAATACCGAGCACCATTCACGGTACCTGCTTGGCCGTCCTCATTTTCGAATAAGTACGGCCCGATGATGCCGCCAGCCCATAAACCGCACCAAACGGTCACTCTTTGTGGATACATAAGCTTTTCAACAATCACTCGTGGATTCTCATTTGCCCAAATGCGGCAATTCCGCTTGTTAACGAATCCACTGAGGTGAAAGAGTGCCTCGACGCTGAAGACAATTTTCTTTGTGAAGACACCATTCCCTTCTGTCTGTTCAACCAACCATTCAGCGTATTGCCGACGCTTGAAATGGTCAGTAGGCTTCAGCTCTTGAGTCAATTGAACCTTGTAAGCATGTAAATTCAAATCTTTATTCAAAACTCGCATCAGTGATGTACGTGAGATGTTCAATTGTTGGGCACGACGACGAGTCGAGGTTGACGGCTCTTCTGCCACACTATCGCGAACAACAGCAATGTTTTCCGCAGAACGAACTGGGCGAGCATGCACAGGTGATTTCACATTTCCTATAGACCCGGACCCGGTTTGCTGAAATTTGCGCACAATTCTCCCGATTGTGGACACATTTGGTCGATTATGCTGCCCAAAAAATCACGAAGTGCACAAAATGTATTTTGATTTGAACGCCCATTTACGTAAAAGGCTTCAACAACCTTAACGCGCTGCTCAATTGTGTACCTCTCCATGGTTGAATTTGTCAAACAGTGAAACAAAGAAATGTCAAATTAAGTTGGACGAAAAACTTGACGTTGAAGTGTGACTTACAATTAACATCGTGCATTATGGTTGGACTATTCTTTATTATTAGCAAAGTTGAGTGGATTTTGACTTATAAGGTATTTGTCGTTGTTATGCTTATAAGCACCTACCTCTATGATTTCTTTTCACATTCTTGGTCACAAGTGTCCAATCGCGAGCGGAGATACACACATTTTCCGTACATTGGCCCTACTCTTGTACCTCTGTAGATAAAAAAGTGAAAGCTGAAGACGTTTTTTGGAAGTCCTCACAAAAACATTTAATTTGAGACCGTACATGACCACTTTAAGTAAAAAAGAATTTTCCATGTATGGAACTTTGAAATTTTCTCATAATGTATCTACATTTTAAAGAGGTTAACTTTACATCCACTTACTAAGTCTGGTTCTTGTCGCTTTTATTGTTTCGGAGAAAAACTGCTGCGACGTGACGGTTACAATAGGGTTTTAAAAGTTGGTAAAACTCCTAAAAGAAAGACAAAAAACCATCATGACTATTATTGCGGGTAAAATTATACTTGGTAAGTACCAGCGATTTAGTGTGCTGGAAGCGACGAGCGGTTCAGTTAGATGAAACCCATAATGCCATTATAAACATATTTAACCATTGTCTCTCAGTTTAAAGATGCGATTCAGTGCGGTTTTAGTGAAAGTGATTCTGTTTGATTTACAGGGTCTGAATGATAAGTAACCGGACTGACCCCAGAAAATTTTTTATTGGCAAAATATGTACAATTTTTTTAAAAAAATCTTCAAAGTAGTCCCCACGCTGATACCGGATTTTCCAATCCCCGAACGCTCCCTGGAAGTCGGCAACCTCGATGCTGTCAAGAGCCCTCGTCGTAGCACGTTCAACGTTTTCCAGAGTCCCGAACCGCGTCCCCTTAAGGTGTCTCTTGATCTTGGGGAACAGAAAAAAGTCCGCTGGTGCCATATCCGGGCTGTAAGGAGGCTGTGGCAACGTTGCCCTCGACTGTTTGGCCAACTGCTCGGTGACGAGCAGGCAGGTGTGCGACGGAGCATTGTCGTGATGGAGGATCCACGAATCGGCAATCTCCGGACGGACTCGGCGAACCCGAGCGGTAAGTCGACGGAGCACCTCTCTGTAGTACTGGCCGTTTACAGTTTGGCCGGGTGGCACAAACTCTTTGTGAACAATGCCTTTCACGTCAAAGAAAGCAATGAGCATCGACTTCACCTTCGATTTGCTCATGCGCGCTTTTTTCGGTCGTGGTGACGCCGATGTGTGCCACTCCAAACTCTGCCGCTTCGTCTCAGGATCGTATTCGAACACCCATGTCTCGTCTCCTGTAATAACGTGGTTAAAAAACTCTGGTTCGGTTGCTAGATCGTACGCTGCATTTTCACTCCGACGACGTAACTGAACACGCACTCCGCTCTCGCTCGATGCTATCCCTCCAAGCGCTTGGAGGCAACTGCTGCAGCCCGGTTCCCTTTACTTAGACCCCCCCCCCCACCACTACAGCACCAGATACCGGTTAGCAGACGCTTTGACGGCACGGGGCAGGCTCAGTCCGGTTACTTATTATACAGACCCTGTAGATAACTGGAGTCCCATTTTGCCTTAGCAAATATCACATCAGAGACAACTTGTTTTAATCTCACCTCAATGAATCTGTGTACGACACGTAGAGAACAACTGATTAAGTGGCTTTTTATCAGTGAAGCAGCGAAATCATATCAGTTGTCAATAAAGTTACCTTTAGGAGATTGACAGCCTTCACAGTTGCTTCCGAAAATAAATAAATTAGGGTGAATTACTGTCAGTTACGAAATGCTGCAGTCGCGTTGGCTCCGGAAGTCCTTCTTTTTCTTCGTAGCCCCACAGCCCCTTTCGGGCCTCTGCTTAGAGACAGTTAGAGTTATCTCATTATCATGATCTAATGTATCGGCACGCCGCAAGGTGATATGATCATTATCACGCTTTTGCCGTGTGTTCGTGGACTCAGCTGCGATACGTTCTGATTTTAAACCAGCACGTATCATAACTGAACAGGCTTATAGTCCGTCCGAAGAAGAAGTTATCTGACACTATTCAGGCAATTTCAACATATAGTCCATCCTGCCATGAATCGGCTCCTGCTTGCAGAATCCATGAAATCTTCGCGCGTCCTGTAATGAATGTAATATCACGAGACGATCGCAACGAGATATGAAGACAATACAAGACACAACTTGAAACTATGACAATATAACATAATAGACTAGGAGGGATATGGAACGTTTATTAAAACAGAATAAAAATAGATCACGTTTGAGATCTAAGCTCGGAGCGACGTTCAACTCACTACAAGATTTTGTGAAATCATTAGCTACTTTCATTTGTATCCCCCTTTCCTTTCTCTTCAATTCTAGCTTACCTTCACGCTCTTTTCCTTCGTGTTGGAAAAGATCCTATGTTACTCCTATCTTTAAAAAAGGTAGTACCTCAGACGTTGCCAAATATCGGCCTATCTCTTTATTACCCTGTTTCTCCAAACTACTGGAGAAAATCGTGTACTTGCACCTTTCTTCAGTTACTCATGAGTTGTTCGTTCCCGAACAACATGGTTTTATCAAAGGGCGGTCGAGCTTAACGAATTTGTTAGAATTCATGACCGTTACCTCAAAAGCCATGGAGGACCGTTTACAAGTCGAAACCTTGTATTTGGATTTCTCTAAAGCCTTCGACTCAGTAAATCACAATATTTTGTTTAGCAAACTTAAATTTCTTATCGTTCCTGATTATTTGCTCCACTGGTTATCCTCTTACTTATCCAATCGTGTCAGTCAGGTATCTTTTCAAGGCTGTTTTTCTACTCCCTTCCATCTGTCTTCTGGTGTTCCTCAAGGATCCATTCTGGGCCCACTATTGTTCACTTTGTTTATAAATGACTTACCATCCGTTGTCATCAACTCCTCCTGCTTTCTTTATGCAGATGACGTCATAGTTTTCAAAGTAGTGTCGTCAATCGATGACTGTGCCCTGCTTCAAGATGATTTGAATGCCATTTTATCTTAGAGTTCTCATAACCAACTTACACTTAATGTTTCTAAGTGCATCCATCTTTCATTTTCTAATAACCCTTGCCCTATTAGTTTTCAATTTACGTTAAATAATTCGTATCTATGTACGGTGACACACTTCAGGGACTTAGGTGTCACTTTCGACTCTATTTAAATTAAAATTCGATGTTCATATTTCTGAAATTACTTCTAAATGCCTCTCGAATTTCTGGCTTGATCTTAAGAAATTCCTATATTTTTTCCGATCCGTTGTCGTGTGCTACTGTTCGCCAGTTTGGTCGCCTCATTTTAGGCGTTTGAAGTTCACGCTAGAAGCTTTACAAAAAGATTTACCAGGATCGTCTTCTTGAAATTCCAGATTCCCTACATTTTTTATGAATCACGCTTAGCTATCCTCAATATTCTTTCGCTGGAAATGCGTCGACTCTACCTTGATGAATTTCTTCTTTTACAGGCTTTGCCGTGGTTTGTTCGATACTCGGCTTGTCAATCAGGTTCCTGTGAGGCACGTTATGGGCTACAAGATCGTCGAATATCTTTGATGTTCCATTTGCACGTAGTTTGGTATATTTCCACTCACCCATGCTCAAATTACCTCGTGACCATGATGACCTTCAGCTTGGGCCCTTCTCTCTCTCGTTTTTAGTTTATAAAAGATTTGTTAACTGTATTCTTCTCAACTCTCAGTAATTTTTCTTTTCTTATTTATTTTCTCCTAGTTTTTGCATTTGTTATTTCTTTTATCTTGCTTTTTGCATGCTGTGCTATTATTTAATTCATTTTGCTGTACTATTCTTTTATCTATTTTGTTATTGGAATTTTGTCCGTTAAATAGAAATAAATAAATAAAATCGTTAACACAGGAGGATTTTCAACTTCCGACGACTGAATGCTCAGACTATTCCAGACCATTACCCTCTCCCAATTTATGATTGCTAATAACTATTTATTATTATAATTAAAAATCTTGAAGGTTATTGGAAATCGAAAATCGTTGAATTCTTTTTTCTTAAATAGGATAAAATCATTTTTGAATGCTCATCTGAATTGATCATCTGAGTTTTTAGTTTTTTTTTGTAGCTTTTCAGGTCTTTTCGGGACCTTCGTTTAGAGGTAATTAGAGTATGTTATCTTGATCGTATGTATTTTCGCCCGAGAAGGTGACATTGTCAGTAACACGTTTTGGTGGTATATTCGTCCACCTAGCTACAATGCGTTCTGATTTACAACTGAATAGGCTAATAGTCCGTCCAAAAATCACTCGATCTAAATCGAATTATCACCAATAGGATTTGAACCTTGGACCTTCAGCTTACGGCGTGAGCACTCTTACCACTACACCACGCGAACTACATTTTGGACTACTGTTTTTGATTCCATAGACTTTTAAACGTTAAAGATTGTAACGATTGCGAATACACTTTGCATTTATTTAGGACTAGACTCAAAAGTTCTTGATGTAAGTTACTTCGGAGGCAGTTGTTTGTTCACACTTCCTAATCATCTTGCTCTCTTTGACGAAATTCCAACGGTAGATGGCAACACAAATCAAGTTCACTTACCGTTCAGAATGCTTAATGCATTCAATTTGCTTTATGGCAGAGGCCCCTGTCTCAGTGAAATTTCCTCATAATCACCCTCAACCTAACCGAAACAAAGTAAAACGAAATCTGCACCCTATCTTGTATCGTAAAATCAAATCGGAAGGAAAATGAGAGCTTTTCGGTGCCACTGAAGGCAAACGAATTCAGGCGTGTATTTGCAACTTGAGTTTCCTTTATTGCATTTCCAAATAATCCTTATGAATTGATGCAAAATGAACATGCATCAATGCCGGACTTCTATATAGCCTTGCCCTCAGGAACGAAATATTAAGATGGTCTTATCCACCATTGTATATGCATGAACGATTTTCGGAATGCTTCAAAATTGAACAGCACGTGCTATATCGTTTCAAGGGATCGCAAAAATACACATGAGTAAGGACATTTTATTATTTGGTCGACATTGTGTTTAGACATAGTCATAATCAATTGCTTTCGTACGTGTGGGTTTCACGGTAATCCGTTGCACGCTTCTCATTTAGATATTGGTGGGGTACACTTCAAGAAGCTAAACGGTATAAAATATTTACTTTAATGAGGAACCTTTTATGTTGAATTCGCTCATCGGTATGATAATTCGGTTTGACTTGGTTATTATTTATCTGCAGCACATTATTGTTTCGGGTCATCACTTGCTTTCATGATCTAATCGAAACTATTAGTTTATAATGCGTTCACATGTTACTGCTCACTTGGAGCCAAGTTCTAAATTTTCAAATACATTCCCTCTGCGTCACGTTCATCGGATTTTGATATATGCTGATGACACAAGTAGCATTTGAACCGGTTTTCTGGACATTAGGGGAAGTAGGCACATGTGCAGTGAATGCGCCAGGCTGGACGTAGACGTAGTCGCAAACAGGATTGCGACCTATTTCAACATTCAAGTTAACTGAACCCTGGTTTAGGCAGAGCATATATACTAACAAGCAACTGCACCAGCTGGTTTTCCGATTAGAAAGGGACGTAAAATAACATAAGAGAAATTATTTTGCATTTCTTTCTTTCCTTTCTAACAATTTGAGAGGAAAATAAATTTTACTCAATACATACACAAATCGATCTCTAATTTTACGCAATACATACACAAATCGGTTTTTACGTTAACTACCGTTAGATGCGAAATTTGTTCTATGTGAATTTGCTTGTTAGTAGATATGCTCTGGTTTAGGTCTATACGGTCCAATATTGCACTCATGCTCATTTTATATACCAGTCCATTTCATTGTCTCCCGTCGACGAGTGAACACGAATACGAGTACACGTGAGACGTACGACTTGACTATTTTCATCCTGAGACCAAAAACGCATTTCCAATCTCTCATATGAGTAGTAGCAGTGTGTGCGGCCAGGTCGTTAAAAAATTTCCAGGACTCATTCAGCTTGTTTTCTTCCTCCTGACATTGCGTCCTTATTGTTTAAGAAAACTGGATTTAACTGTTTGAATTCGGCAACAAGTTGAAGCGTCTGACCTCGGCCAATGCCAGCACTTTGCGTGAAGTACGAAAGATGAATCTGCTGGCGCTTTCTAACATACACGTTTGACAGCGGCGATACTTACCGATCAACATATGTACGAGTAAATTAACATGGTCGCATGTTATTCGCAAGATTAAGCAGGCATAATGTCGCCATGTATTCTAGCACACACTCAACAGAGCATCATCGAATCCGGTCTATGTAGCACATGGTTGATACTCCGTGTATTTTGAGCCAATCTCCTTTTGAATGATTCGTAAAACTCTCGAGGCACAATCTGATCTATTGTTTGCTTCTACAGAATCCTCTCCAGTGTTGGGTACAAGCCTTTGTGAAATGCTGGCGTTTGTAACATATGGTCGCTTGTTTCCTTACATGCTAAGGACGAGCAATAGTTCCGTTTGTTCACTTGACATTATTGTTTAGGCAAATACAAGCACCGAACAGTTAAGAGTGCCTAATCTGAAACACTTTGTGAAAACTGAGAAACTATTGCAGAATATCTTACCGCACATTCTCGGAATAAAGCGGCAAGTTTTGCAGCGGTGCTTTGTTTATGTATGTATGTACATATACATATGTATGGTAGTTCATACAGTGCATAACTTTTAAGCCGTTTACAAGAAGGGAAAAATATCTACGGGAATTTTTGGAAGCTTCGTTGCCACTTGAACTAATTCAAATCTGGCGAGCGTAATTGTGTGATCCTGTAAATTCGGTTTCTATAAATCCGACACCATGACTACAGAAGTGCATTACTCGGCAAATCTGATACTACGATAATCTATATTTGATTATTTTAATAGGCTATTAAAGAGATCTACCCGTATGAATGGACTCAGCATGTCGAAATTTAATGCTGTAATAGATTTTCAGTCCACGGTTTAAAAAAAAACTACCTACTCGAAAATTATGAGCAGTCATTTCGCGCCTCGTGTAATCTCGTAAGACCTCTATCAACTAACTTGTTAGTTGAGCGCTTTCTCAGGTATACACGGCCTATCTCCTAATTTTCTGATGGTAGGTCCTTTGTAGAAGAGCTGCAATGAAAAAGGTAGCGGTTGAGCCAGCTGATGTGTATACACCATTAGAGCAGTACCGCCTACCCGGCCTGGTGATCTACTGGTGGAAATCGGAACCATTGGCAACGAACAAAGGCTCTTGCTGATACAGTCAAAAAGGTCCTCGGAGAGAACGCTACTGTAGTCTCGCTCACACCGTGACTAAAGTCAAAGACGCCATTAAACGCGGGCTCCCTAACTGAATTGGGGTTAAACTGAGGCTCTCCAAAGGCATGGCCATCGCTAATTTTTAATCGCGGTGGCTTCAACATGCTTTGCCTATGTTGGGAGATAAGTTTTCACATCCTACAATTATCTCTCTATCTTGTTTTCTTCTTTTTTATCGCTATGTACCCTATCGCAATAAAATTCGCTCCCAAACACAAACAACCATCTTCTCGATTTTATCCTTATTAGTAATAAGGCCTTATTCTCCTCGATCTCCAATCCCCCCTTCAAGTATGTGAAACCTAATTCACGTCATCCTCCGCTTGAGGTTTGCTTATCCTTTCTTGCACCTTAATCTAAACGCACTCCTTTTTCCTCAAGATTTAATTTTCGCAAAGCCGACTATGAAGCTATCTAGTTCGCGTTGGATACTATTGACTGGATCTCATTGCTACAACAGCGTTGTCTACATTCTACCAAAGTCTCACTAGCGTGATTATAAATCATATCCCTATCTGCTGTTCTCCTGGAAAAAAGGGCCCAGCTTATTTTTGGCTATAATCTCAAACGCTCTTTATATGAAGGGTCAAGCCCGTAGAAAATACCAGTATTCCGGCTCTGACAATGACCTCACCAACAACCGACTACTTTGCAACGATGCCAAAAAAGCTGTTAAGAACGCAATGCAATCTGATTATTATATAATTGAAACATCACTGCAATCTAATAGTCCTAAGCCCTTCTGGTCATACATCCGTTCCTTGAAAACAACATCTCATAACCTTAATATCTTGTCATGGCATAACTGCCAAGCTTCTCATGGGCAAGCTATCTGTGATCATTTTGCTAAATTTTTCTCCTCCACACTTAATGTTTCAAATCCCACATTGTGTTCCTCTTCTTCTACTATTATGCACACTTTCGTGACCTCTCCATCGAAAATCGAAAGTATACTGCTCACTTTTGACATTAATGGTAGTCCGGGTCCTGATGGAATACCAAATCTGTCACTATCTTCTCCATTATCTACCCCACTGTAAATTATTTTCAACATTAGCCTTACTTCCTGTTGCTTTCCTGACGTCCGAAGATTGTTGTGAAATCTCGAGCTTTCGTCCGGTTTCTTTACTGTCTTGTTTTGGCAAGCTCCTCGAGTGAATTGTGCATGGCAAAATATATGATGCTGTCAGTATCCTGTTTGTAAATGAACAATATGGTTTCATTAAAGGGCGTTCGACAATAACTAATTTTTTAGAACTTACGAATACCATCTCTCTTGTTTTTGACAAGAGTCATCAAGGGGACGTCATATACACCGATTTTGCTAAGGACTTTGACAGTGTTGATCATGACCTTTTGGCTATCAAACTCCAATCGTTCCGGGTTCCCGACTCAATCTTCTCTTTGACCTTATCCTTCTCATCCCATTGCTTTGGCACTGTTACATGGAATAATTTTTTTTCGGCCTCATTGAGTCCAAAATCCAGTGTTCCTCAAGGATCAATTTGAGGCCTATTGTTAACTAACATTTTAATTAATGACCTTCTCCAATACCTGTCCTCTGATTGTCTTCTTTACGATTTAAAAATTTATCGTTCCATCAACTGCTCATACCTTCAAGATGATCTTGAGAATCTCCAAAAATGGTGTGAAGGTAATTTAATTCATCTGAATATTTCAAAATGCTGTCACATGAGATTTAACAACAAAATTCATCAAGTAAGAAATTTATACCAGATAGATGGATCGTTGCTCGCACTTTTGGACAAATTTTAAGATGAGGGAGTAGTATTTAACCCAGTTTTGAAATATGACATCCATATTTTGTGCATAAATACTAGAGCTTAACGTGTCGCTGGTCTTATTTTACGACCCTCCCGTAAGTCCTTTAACATCTTCACCAGCGTTCATTTATTTGTACTCTTAGCCCGGCCAATCCTTCAGTATGCCTCACAAGTATGGTCTCCTCAATTTACCAATCGATCGAATACTGTGGAAACTGTACAGCGTAAATTTTTGAACGTTGCTACTTAATTGAGTTGCGTCAATAACTTTGAAAAATTATTAAAAAAGAAAAATGTTTGGAGGTGGTTTCGACGTGTGTATTATTATAAAGTCTCTCAGGCCATCACACTGAAGAGACACACGACTGATGGCGACCAGCACGCTTAAGGATGAGAGAATCATTTCAATTTATTTAACTTACGCCAATTCAATATATTTTTGTAATTACGAATTATATTCAGGTTAATTTTCCTTATAGGCACTTGTCTGTCAGGAGTTATTTGCAGCTATCGGAAGTTTCTGAAAACTAGGTCTATGCACCTGCATATTGCAATTTGAAAGGTCAGTGTAGAGCATACAAACATATATAGGGAGGGTAGTATAGTTGTTTCTTTTTAAATCACATGCCATTTTGACAGATGTTTCCTGCTCAAAATTATATTAAAGAGTCAGTATTAACCTTCCGCGAACGAATTGAATCGACTTACGCTTGAACAACGTTGGGAAATATTGAAATCGAACTGGATGCCAACTTTTCTCAAAAAATCATCTTTTCTGATGAGGCACATTTTCATCTCAGCGGCTATGATAAAAAAACAAAACTGCCGCATCTGGGGCTCGGGAAACCCACACGTGACTCTCGAGGAACCAATGCGCCCTCAGCGAGTGACAGTGTGGTGTAGATTCTGGAGTGGTGGCATCATTGGACCGTTTCACTTTGAAAATGAGGCTGGAAATGCTGTTTCGGTCAACGGGGAGCATTACAGAGGCACGATAACCGACTTTTTGTGGCCGGAGCTTGAGGGTTTGGACTTGACTGACCTTCGGTTTCAACAGAATGGCGCGCCATACCATACAGCTCATCAAACAATCGATCTGTTGCGCACGAAATTTTGAAATTGTGTAATCAGCCGCCTTGGCGATGTCAATTGGTCGCCTCGAAGCTGCAATTTGACACCGTTGGACATATTTTATGGGGCGCTGTAAAAATTTGATGTTATGCCGAAAATCCACAAACGGTTCAAGCACTGACATTGAATATTCAACAAACAATTGCTCAGATATGGCCCGAAATCATCAATAATGTATTGCAAAGTTGGGCTGAGAATATGGTCTACTGTCACGCCAGCCGTAGCAGCCATATGAATGAAATTGCACTCCACAACCAACGGGAAGGTTTGTTCTTGCGAATAAAGCCAAAATATAAGGAAAAAATTGGATTTTTGTTCAAGTTATTGCATTAAAAAAAAAAAAAACTTGCCTTTGGCCCGCCCTGTACATTAGATTTACATAAATTGATGTAAAAAGGGCCGAGTGATCGATCAATAAATAAAAAAAGCCTGGCACAGCAAAATGAATGTCACAAGCTTCGACTAGAGGCCCAACAGATACGGATCTGAAATGAGACATAAACCAAGCTAGATGCATACAAGTTGGCTAGAAAATGGCTTCGCAATTTTATCAGTAACAGCAAGGCCTGCGGTTGATAAGATCTGTAGGACGATGAAAACAGGGATCCGTGGGGCCTGGGCTACAAGCTAACTATCAGGAAGCACGGCACACAATGGTTTCCCTGCTCATACGATCTAGAAAAGATGGAAGAGATTGTACGGGCTCTTACCCTATACACCATGTTCATGCTGATGCCATACACGATGAAACCTCAGTGTAATGCCAAACTTTTACGAAGATGGAGGTGAAGGAAGCCGTCCTGTGTATGAAGCCAAGAAAATCTCCAGGACTAGACCGGGTTCCGGCCGAGGTACTGCAGATGGTCCATCACTTTTCCTGATTTACGGCTCAGACATTCAACACTTGCCTGCGTGAAGCGAGGATGGTACTGATCAGCAAGGGGAATCTTGAGTTACTGTCTGCATACTTTCGTTATGCATAGTTGACTCGGTCGGGAAAGTGCTTGAAAAACTCATCAGGGTAAGACTCACTGACGGGATTCATGATGCTGGGTACATATCCCAACAGCAGTATGGCATTAGAGTAGGTGCTTCACCATCTATGCGATCGGGGATGTGGTGAACGTGATACAGCGTGTGGAGGCACATAGCAGTTCCACCCAACGAGTTGTCCCGGTGGCTACTCCACGCCAAAAATGTATTTAACTCCACTAAATAAGCAGTTATTTTGGAAGCACTGGGAATTGTTTCCATACTCCAGAGTACCTGATGCGAATTTTGCAGGACTATCTGAAGGACCGTGGGCTGCTTTACGATACGAAGTAATGTCGTCAGAGAATGGAAGCCACACCGAGTTTCGTCTTGCGCTCCTTTCTCGACTCTGATGGGCTAATGAGGCTTGAGCTTCTAGATGAACTACGCATGTTTGGCTATGCGTATGATGTTGCAGCGCCAATCACTGGAAGCATGGTAAAACATGCATCTGATGCACCAAGTGAAAGACCGGATGACTGCTTGCGGCTTCAACTTTGAATTGGAGAAAACCGAAGTGCTCATCCTGACAAAGATGAAAATGCCCAGAGCAGGAAATATCAGTATCGGAGAAGTGCTGGTAGAATTGAAACCAGCAGTAAAATACTCAAGCGTATTGATAGACTCGAAGATATATTTTCCGAGCAAATCAGTGCAACAGCTCATAAGGCGGCAGTGGGTATAACGGCGCTCACTAGGCTGATGGTCAACAAAGGAGAATCAACCTATTAAGGAGATGCTGTTAAGTCTGTACTAGTTTACGGCTCAGGATTATGATACGACGCTCTCAGCAAGGAGCTGCACGGAAAGTGGTTGGCATGGGTGAAAAGACAAGTAGCGCTGTAAATTGCACATGCTATATCGAGCAGTCTCAGGAACGGCGATACTGGCATCGCAGGAATAGCACCCATCGCCCTCTTCTTTAGAAAGGGCACAATATCTAGCTACGATTGGCAACAGTGCTTGAAGAGTGGCACAAAGGGAACCCGAGTAGAAATTCAATTTAGGAAATGATTAGGCCCTAATTAGGCATGCCTAAACGGACATTAGGGCCTAATATGAATTCCGCATAAGGCTTTAATGCCGAACGTAACGCATCACCCCATCACTACCTAAATTATGCAGTAATGGGACTTGCCTAAATAGTTCCTAATTTAGGCTGTGATGGGGCATGCCTAAGCAGTTCCTAATTTAGTCAGTGACGGGGCTTGCCTAAATAGTTCCTAATTTAGGCAGTGATGCGGCTTGCTTATACACTTCCTAATTTAGGCGGTGATGGTGCTTGCCTACACAGTTCCTAAGCACAAAAAACATTCAAGGCGAAATCGACACAAAAGATATAAATTCTTCACTTCGCAAAATAACTAACAGTTTTCATATGTTCCCAAAAA
This sequence comes from Odontomyia ornata, assembly GCA_963969285.1. Taxonomy (NCBI): domain Eukaryota; kingdom Metazoa; phylum Arthropoda; class Insecta; order Diptera; family Stratiomyidae; genus Odontomyia; species Odontomyia ornata. Next base: position 170,308,053 of record OZ017740.1, on the reverse strand, counting down.
ATCTACATTCGCGATAAACCTATATCTAACAGGGCTCTCGTAGATGCAGTCAAATCTTTTGATTCAATTTAGGCATGCCGCATTGGGGCCCCATTAAGCCCAAATTGGGCATGCCTAGCTTGGGAAAAAATGATGCAACTCCTCATCATATTCGAACTTAAAAGTAGTTCAAGCTATGTATTTTTGTCTTCTACATATGATTGTAATTTATTGCCAAAAATTTTTATTTTGTTTAGATTTTACACAACAAGAAATTTTCTGTTCAGGAACTGCTTAGGCAAGCCACATCACCGCCTAGATTCAAATTTTCTTATAAAGTGAAGAAAATTGTAAATATTTAAACTCACACAAAACTTGGGGTTTGTTTGCTTTTTAGACTAAAATATTTATGTCTAGGAACAGTTTAGGCAAGCACCTTCACCACCTAAATTAGGAAATGTTTAGGCATGCCCCATCACTGTCTAAATTAGGAACTGTTTAGGCAAGCTCCACGACCGCGTAATTAAGGAACTGTTTAATCAAGCCTAACATAGCCTAAGTTGGAACTTATTACTTGAAAAGTGAACTGAACGATCATAAAATTTCTATGAAACTATCGTAACATAATTATAAAATCATCGTAAAACTTTCGTAAAACTATCTTAAAACTATCTTACCACTATCGCAAAACTATCGTTGAATTATCGTCAAACTATCGTGAGACTATCTCAAAACTATCATGAAAATATCGCACAACCGACGCAAAATTGTCAAACTAGCTTACAACTTCCATAAAACTTTCGCCAAGCAATTGTAAAACTATCGTTTTTAACGAATGTTTGTAAAATGCTATGTTCTTAATAAGAAATTTTAGCGTTGTTTGCATTTTCCACAACAAAAATTTTTCTGTTTGGGAATCGTTTAGGTAAACCCAATGAGCGCCCAAAGTCGTTGTGCTTGGGAATTGGTGGGGTGATGCGTTACGTTGGGTATTACGGCCTAATGAGGTTTCCCTTAAAAAAATCATAAACAGAACACGCTTAGGCATGCCTTATTAGGCCCGCATTAGGTATGCATGCCCCATTAGGCTCGCATTAGACATGCCTACCTAAAGCAGGCACAACTGCTTTTGTTTTACGCCCTAATGCGTGCTTGGGCATGCCAAAACTGATTTCTACTCGAGAAGATGGATTGCGTGCCTGATTTCTGACTTGAAGCCATGGCTCAATCCAAGGGAAGAAGATAGAAGGAACTGACTTCTACTTCACTAAACTGTAAACCGGGTATGGATGTTTTCGATGTTCTCTGTACATGATTGGTAAGTCATGATCTTCCGACTGCGTTTCATGTCCAGCAGAAGTGGATGATTATGGCAAACTTTTTTTGGGACAGGCAGCGTGGCAAACTCTTTAATGAAATCGGGGAATTTTCCGCGAAGACTAATATACCATTAGAGAGATGTTTACATCGGTTGACAAATAGAATAGTGTAGCATATTATGTTCTTCTGTACTAGAAGATACAAAAATCATACCTGAGCGTCCGGGGGTGTCAAGGATGGCGGGTTTTGTTTTCTGGCGACCTCTTTCTCTCCCTTCATTCCTGCTAAAAAAGAGATTTCTGTAAGCCGAAGGTAACTGTAGGTATAGGACAGTGATTCCTAGCCTAAAGTAATATGTTAAATAGCGTCGCGCTAGGTTCTTAGGGTGACAGGAGAGTTGTTTGGTGGATAATCCGGAATCTGCGTTTGGAAGCTCCACTCTCAAGTCGTAAATAGCTTTCACCTCCCATCCAAAAAAGAATATCACTTGTGGTCCTCCGCATTGTACATCCCAATGGAAATCTGGCAAAAAATTATTAGGCTCCAGATAAACCGCAGGTGACTCAAAGCCTTCAATTCTATTGTGCTAGAAAGAATACTATCCTTAGCATCCTTCAACATTCTCGACGGCGTTTTTGTTGAAAGTCATGCTGGGAAACAGTTAATTCCAATGACAAGTTAATTCATTAATGCTTTTTCGGGTCTCTACCTTCCCCATTCTATTGAGAACGCTGGAGGACCGACATAAAGGCAGCGCTTTCGTTAGTAATTTTCAATTTTCACATGGTGGACTTTCTGAATTCCCAAACCAATAACAAAATGGAATGCTTCAATCAATATCAAACTGCAAAGGCCTTATAACAACCATTAAGCGAGAGAACCAAATATCCATCTTGTGCTCCTCCAACAAATTGAAAAACTAGTCCTGCATAAACTAGTCTGGATTCAATGACTTGAAAATTAAAATTCTTTGCTGACCCAATTACTGACAACTGAATCCTGTCCATCGAATAGAAAATACATCTCCCTCAGTATCTAATGCACACAGTTATCTAGAAAAATTAATAAATGAGCCGGACAGGAGATGATAATTAGAACTTATTGCAGCTGGGCGGACTGATCAACGGTGGTACTGACCATATCACCTCCCCGAGTGCTGATACATTTTATCAAGATAATGAGCTACTCTAACTATCTCCAAACGAAGGCTCGAAAGGGGCTGTGATGCTTAAGCAAAAAAGAGTAGTTGTTCTGGAAATGCGGTTGCCGCAAAGTAGGCATTTCGTGCAACCTTATTTGTATCTGCAAATGAGCATATGCCAACGAAGCATGTGTCAATTCAAGTGAAGAATTTGATGATAACGATGTTAGTATAAAAGTTGATTATCGACATTAAATAAGGTACACTACTTGTGTAATATTTTTTGTTTGTTTTTGTGAAATTAATTTTATTTTTTAATTTTATCAACGTATCTCTTAAACTATACCACCAGCAACAAAACAAAATCTTAAGCTAATTCTGTAGACAGTTCAATGTAGTGGGATCTGCCGCGGTTGGCCTTGTCTGAGAACGCTCCCCAGCACAAGACCCACTACAAAAGATTTTCACGGTTCAAATAAATATCGAACGAAGTCGGGAATGAGGTAACCTACTAAGGGTCAAAAAATTTGCTGACTCAAAGGACAAACCGGGCCTGGTGAAAACAGACGGACTTCAAAGGACTTCGTTGTTACCGGCGATATTTATGGTTCCCAGATAAGAGTGCGGCATCCAGGTGGAAGCGGTGCTCCCTCGCACCCTTCCAACCTGAACATGATCCAAATGTAAGCCTGGCCATATTTCCCATTTAAGTGAAAAACTCATACAAATATAATTTGAATGAATTTTTCCTTCAAATGAAAAATATAAACGTGACAAATTTATGTTATAGTATTATGTGAGGGAATCACACAACCCTATGCCATAAATAGGCACGCGAGCGGAAGGACACCTTACCCGGGCAAGAACACCTGAAACGCATAAAAATGGGTGAGCTCACCCGATGGCTACCTCATTATAGTGGAGGGACTAGCCAACGTGGAGGGCCCCATACCCGGTCAGGTTTACAAAACCAAATGGAAAGCCCAGGTTTTCGGTTTTAATTCATTTTTTTTATTTCTATAATTTACGGAAAACCGCAAATAAAATTTATTCTTTTTACTTGCATCTACAGATTGTTATTTTACGCGATATTTTTTTACAAAATGATTCAATCAAGTCAAGTTTATTAATGCAATACTCTAATAAAAAAATCACACCACTCTTTCAAAATTAAACATATATTTTTTTTCTTTTTTGCTTTTGCTCGGTTGAAAAATAGAAATAATCAAGTTTTAATGCTCTATATTTGTTTACGAAACTGTATCCTGTTTAACGTATAGATATTACCTTGCAACTTAAGTGAGAAAAAGAAACAATCCCGCAACTAGATAAATGAACCATTTGACTTCACATCTATCTTTTCATTTTTTTGCACATTTTTTTCTTTTAGCCAATACATTTAAATGTATAATGATGAATATAAATACTATAAAAAATATTAAAAATGATACGAAATGAATATCCATAAAAAAATTGCATGAAAAAACCAAAAGGGTACTCACCCAACATCCTCGCCGGGTGCCCGCTGAAGATGTGAATGATGCCTTAACTAATTCTTTGTTGTACGTTACGAAGGCGTGAATAAAAATTCTTTGATTTTACCCAGTTACTTTTCAACTTTGTGACGACGCATATAAATGACTAAATAATCATTTCGTACGAACGGCAAGCCACAAATCGAGCACAGGTACTGTTTTTCATGCACATGTGTTTTAGAATGTTGTTGCGAGAAAGCTTTCGTATCAAATGTTTTTGGGCAAAATTTATACTTTCATTCACGTTCAGCATGAATCCTTGTAAAAACCGATAAATATTTCGTTGTTGTAAATCCTTTGTCTCAAATATGACAAAATTCTGTTTTTACATTACAAGATCCGCTTAAATGCCTTGATTCTTCATGTTGAGCTAAATATTCGCTACGTATAAATCCGCGACCACATAGCGAACAAACAAATGGTTTTGAAGCATAATTTAAGCACAATGGATGATCGACAGACAGATTATATCCTGCTATGCACTTTATTCAGTAAAATTAATACAGTTTCATATGACTAACGATTAAAACACTGTATCTTAAAAATTCAACTTTCACATTTAGGTGCACTGATCGTGTACAAAGGTCGAGGAGACGGTTGCAAACACACACAATGCTAAAGTTAACCGAATATAGGAAGTTCACACATGAGTTCAAAATATTCCGATTCGAAGCAACACACGGCTATACAAAATGATTCCATTTTTTGGACTTGGGTGGAAAATCAAATACACGACTCGACAACGACGACCTCTCCTCGACGTCTCAATCTCGACTCTCCGTTTGGTTTTCATTCGTCCCTTGCTGCATCTTTGTCGCACCGGGACTTGACGAGCAACCGTTCATTCGGCTGCACAACTTGCGTTCGCCAATGCAATACGTGCATATGCAGGAGAAAAAGGTGTTGCCATGTCCGAATTTTGTTTGTAGATTTGAATTATTAAATTAATGAAGAAAAATTTACATAATAATAGAAAAAAACATAAATATAAAGAACACAATTGTAAACAAGTTGGGTAGACAGACCTACGCTTATGTCAGAAGGGTTTTGTACTCAGCTTACAAAATGCAGTAACCAGCAACGAATAAAATCAAGAAACATGTCAATGTAAAATCAAGAAACATGCCAAAGATGATTTTATTCGAGAAAATGTGAAATTCGAGGATCATACTATTATTAACAAAGTTGAACGAATTTTGACTTCTGAGGTATTTGTTATTGTTATACCCATAAATATCCCCCTTGATAATTTTTTCAGATTTTTTAGATCACGGGTGTCCATTCGCGAGGGAGGAAATACATTTTTCATGTATCCCCCCCCCCCCGTGCCCCAATTGAAGAAAAAACTGTCAGTTTAAGAACTGTTTTAAAATGCTCCCATAAAGAACTTTCATTTGCTACTCATATCAGCTACGTTTGATGAAATTTTTTTTTCAGGGGCACTCCCCTGTACTGTAGTCATCGATTCATGGCCAATTTTCTTATTATCCTAGAATGGTTACAAAGCCCTTTTGCTAGGAGCTCTCTCCTGCCTCTTCGACTTGTTTCACCAATGAGTATTAATTGTAGGTATTCATCTTCTGTCATTCATTAAATTGAATCAAGTGTTCAAAGCATGCACCTTAAACGTTGAAGTTGGGGAAAAATAACTCAAAATTATTCAATCTTCGCATTTAAAACAGCCACTATTTTGTTTTACGATTACTGATACCACTAAATTAACCGATTCTCAAAGATATTCATGATACATATCATTCCTGAAATTTTCATGCAAATCCTAGTAAAGCTGTAGTGTCTAAGTCGGTAAAAAGCGGATATTGTTTCATAGCCATATGTTTCCATAATATTACAGCGCATATTGTTCCATAGTAATACAAGAAAATTCAAATCGCTATAACTTCGTTAAATACCATTCGATCTTTATGAAACGTTCAGAAAAGATCAACCTTATAATAAGTCATCTTTATTAAATTTACGGGTGCCGTTAAGATTTTATTCAAAAAATGTAAAATCGATAAATCATACTATTACTAACAAAGTTGAGTGAATTTTGACTTCTCACGTATTTGTTTTTGTTGTACTCATAAAGGCCTACATTTATGATTTTGTTCAGATTTTTCGGATGGAAGGTGTCCAATCGTGAGGGGGGGTACGTGAAAAGTTCGTACATTTTCCCTTCCCCTGTCTCTCTCAGTACCGATAAGGCAATTTTAAGACTTGTTTTAAAAAGATCTCATTGAGACCATTCTAATGACACCCTACTCGACTACCAATGGTGAAAATTTTTTTTTGAGGGGTCACCTCCCTATATGGGGAGACCCCCCTTAAACCGCTTTGAAAGATTTTTCCACCCTTGAACTTTCAAGAAGTCACCACTTCTGACCTTTCTACAAAGTTTGATTGCTGTAGTTTCTATAGTTTCGGAGAAAAAGTGCTGTGACATACAGACGGACAGACGGACACAGGTCGTGATTGCAATAGGGTTTTGTATTTTAGTACAAAACCCTTAAAAGAATTTAAATTTAATATAGGGGAAAAAATCGAAATAATTAAAATGTTTCCCATCTGCCATTAAAATTTTGGACAAGTGTTATGCTGGTTTTCGAGCAGTTTGCTTAGGCGACTGCTCGATTACTACAGAAATTCAAATGGCCATAACTTCTCTAAATTTTATGTAAACTTATAGAATAAAAGGATGAAAATGCTAAATCCTACTATAATAAGCAAAGTTCAACAAATTTCAACCTCTAGTTACAATAATTGTTATTGGCTATACCTCCGTGATCTTTAGGGTTTTGTCCTGTCTGTCTGTCTATCTGTCCGTCTATCCGTGCGTCAAAAGTGATTTATTCAGGAACTATAAAAGCTACAAAGCTCATACTTTGTGAAAAGGTCAGAAGTGAAAGTCTCTTAAATGTTTAGGTCTGGTCAAATATTTCAAATTTTTTCAAGGCGGTCTCCCCTCATAACGTAGTGACCCTTAAAAATTGATTTCATCAAATGTAGTCGAGTAGGGTATCAAACGAAAAGTCTTAGCACTTTCAGAATCTAAAAAATAAGTCATTTTTTGCATCAGAACGTTCAGGGGGAATATTTGTGTCCCCTTTCCTCGTGATTCGACAGATTTTAGCTTAAGATCTGAACAAATCACGAAGGTAGGTCTTTATGAGTACCAGGCCAACAAATACCTCAGAAGTCAAAATTCACTCAACTCTGTTAATAATAGTATGATTTGTAAATTTTGCATTTTCCCCCGAAAACGGAACGGCGCCCTAAACTTCTTAAAATTTTAGAATTATGTGGGTTGATATAAGACCCTTATGCCTACAAAATTTCATGGAAATCAAATCATAATAAAGTGAGTTATCGCCATTTCAATTGTGTTTTTATTTTTGAAACCTTATAAAAAATCATTTGTGAATTTAAGGGTACGGTTACGGTTTTATTCAAGAAAATGTAAAATTGTTAAATCATGCTATTACTAGCAAAGCTAGTAATAGCTTCTCATATATTTGTTGTTGTTGTACTCATAAAGTCAACATTTATGAAAGGTGTCCAATCGCGAGGGGGTTTGCGAGAATTTCGAGCATTTCCCCTTGACCTGCCCCCCCTCGGTACATATAACGTAACATTAAGACTTTTTTGAAAAGATTTCATTGAGACCTTTCCAATGACATCCTACTCGACTAGCGATCGTAGAGAATATTTTTTGAAGAGTCACTTCCCTATGTGGGGAGACCCCCCTTAAAACTCTCCGAAAAAAATTTCACGACATAACTTTCAATAAGTCATAACTTCTGAACTTTCCACAAAATTTCACGGCTGCAGCTTCTATAGTTCCGGAGAAAAACTGCTGTGATATACAAACGGACGGTCAGACGGACACATTCGTGATTTCAATATGGTTTTGTATCTTAGTACAAAACCCTAAAAAGGGACCTTTCACCGCCATCCCAGCGCCAGCAAACCTCTCACCCTCGGGACTTTCAGTGTGTAGATCAGGGCACCTTAAGGAATAGCTGTACCAATTTTCAAGACGACATGAATTTGTTACGGGATGATTTTATTAATTTTTCTAGGCTATAGCATTTATGCTCAAACAATAATAATTGTTATTCTACGCTTCTCCTTCAAAATCTTATTTTTTCCCTCTCTTCTTGTTAATCATTTAATCGATTCTATGAAAAGAAAAACACTTTTTTTACTAAACTCTTCTCTATCTGGAGTTGATGGATGCGTTGTCCTTGTTCAAGGAAGTTCTTAAGCAGACTTAGTGCGTAATTTCTTCGCCTTGCAGGGAGTAACGTTGCAGGCATTTCATAAAAGCCACAAATTCACTTCATGCCAAGTTCGTTATACGAAAACATGGCCTTAATCGCCCTAGCAACATTATCCGAATCGCTGACGAGCGGGAACATGCAAAATAGAAAAGTAATTCCTAATCCTTTCTTTGTGCCGTTCATGAATTATTTCATTGACGAGAGGCACTTGCATGCGAATCATACTTTGAACGAAATAAGAGCAATGAATGCGAAACAGATTTGGATGACTCAAGCGATTCAATGGCCAGACTTGCGGCTGGACAGCTAACGCAATCACACGACAATGCAACATGGCAACGTAAGACGCTCTAACAAGGAGCCTTCATTGTTGCCCATAAATGGTGGCTGGAATTGGGGGACAAGCTCCCTAATTTGGAAGAGAATGACGCGACTACCATTTTTCTGATTCGACAACGATCGCTGTAGTAAAGTTGTCATTTTAAGGGCTTTTAATGGTTTCTCGTTTTAATTGGATATTCTCTCATAACGTCGCATCATTCCTGTATTCGCGCGCCCAAATTTGGATTGTTCATTTCTGCACGAATACTTTCTTCAACCCTTTACCTCGCGTTGTTCGATTTTTGTTTATTGCACGGCACAGATTCACCTAACGACGTTGCCATTAAACGCTGAGTATATTAACCCCCATGTACGTGGTGGCATCTTATCTGCGGTCAGCACTGTCGAAACAGTTACTGGTGCTCAACATCACGTAATTGGATTCATTTCTTGGCTTTTTGCTGATAGCTTGTCTAAAGGAAGCTCCATTCGCTTTTAGTGGGTTTCGAAAATGTAGGGAAAATGCGAAGAAATAGTTCCTGATCGTATATGGCAGCAGGCTGAAAATCTTTTTATATTAGTATCTAGAGAGATTTCTTTTTCCTCTTGCCTTAGGCGCGCTTAAAGTCATTGCAACTAATGTACGAGAACGTACTATACTTTTCTTTTCGATTCCTTTTTGCTGTACTCCATTATGCAGTTTTAATACGATACTTTCCACTGATTTTTCATACCCTCTAGACTTATTGTCGTGGGGATCCCTCTGACCTGGCGCAGGAAAATGTTGTACATTTATGAATTACTTACCCAACGTAACCCCGACAGAAGGATTTAGCCCACACTTCAGGCACAGTGTTAACCTGCACACATGTCACGAGGGGATTTAATATGGAGTACTCGGCGAATGGTGCGCTTTAAGGATTATCCCGTTGTGTCTCGTTCGGGTTGACGAACGTTCGTAGACAGAACCCATTACTGCTCCCTCTTTGGGGACTTTATTTTAATTTTGCTATTCATTCCGCCAAGCGTAATTATGAAATGTTTCGTTGATTGTTTACACGTCTAACATTTTTTGTGTTTTACTCTTTGCAGACTGAATTATCGCACAATTTGCAGCAGTTGTCAGAGAAAGCGCGTTCCACCACAGAATTTATCCAACGACTGAAAGGGATGAGCGACCAAGTGACGGTGAGTGTGTAAATGTTACGAGGAAAAACATAGTGACAATCATTATAATATGCAATTATACGTTGCCATCCTGGATGCCGTGCATAATGAAACGTTTTTATCCCTGCAGGAGTCTTGCATTGAGTTTGAAAGACTGGTGACCGCACAATGTGATGCCTTAATACAAGCAATCCATGCACGACGGGAGTATCTGCTCGAGACCATTCGGATAGATCGGGATACTAAAATAAGAACACTTAAGGTGAGTTTACAGCAAATTATTAAAATTGTTTGTAGGTTAGCCGCTGCTGGTAATAACACAAAATAATTTGACTATAAAGTCAGTTGCTTTGTGGCTGCAATTTTTTTCTTCAATTCATAAAACTTATTTTTCATAGAATCAAACATTTTTATTGACTGAATGATGATTCATATTTGTCTGAAATTGATTCAATCGCCTCTTGATAATTCGCGCTGGTTGTTTAATTGATTCTTCTGAAATTTTTCTTGAAAACATTTTATTTTTCCATGAACATTAAATTCTACAATCCGAGAGTTTATTTTGATAGGGAAAGCCTCACAAAATCCTATCTTTGTTGCTATTTGTTGAATTAAAAGAAAAACGGTGCGATGGACTAAAATCTCATACGAGTACTGTGTTTCGAGCTTACTATGTTTTATTTTAACTTAAAAACATCAACAGAGTTATTCGAATTAAATTTTCATCTTAAAAAATAACATATCTACGTCCTTGGTTGTTGTAAGGGTTGGCTTCAAACTTGACGTGGATACTCGGGCAATCAAAAAACAGTACGAATTCATGTTTCAAATGCTTGATCACACCGCACAAGTATCCAAAGGTGCCGGCTGGTGTCCCCTATTATAAATGCAGTGGAATAGGACATAAAAGAATGTGCAAAGGAGGCGTACTGTATCCTTTGCAAGGATGCTTGTCCGAGACTGGGTCTTGGGCACATTTGGGTTCAGGGAAATGTCGGATTTTCCTGTATCTTGCAGGCAAACCTATACCGTTATCCAACCGCCCAAAACCTACTTAAGCAGTTGGCGAGGGGCGTGAACACTTTTTAAAGCGGAGTGAGCAACATCATGATGATAATTCTACATCATAGTATCCTGACGAAACTGCTACTGCCGTCATCTGGGTTCGGAGCAGTGACTTTCAGGGGGAGGGCTGCGGATGGGGGATAAATTTCTGTGGGTTCGGTGCTCAGGGACCACCGTCTTTAGTGAATTATCTCTCCAAGCCAAGCTTAATGCTTTGGAGGGCGCTGGCTGTCTTAAACACGGATAGCAACGTGCTCGTTGGGGGAGACTAAAACGCTAAAGCAATCGCATGGGCATGCCTCAAACGAATCCGCGGGGAAGACGAATCCTAGAAATGGCAACCAAGATGGCACTCGTCATACTAAACACTGAAAATACGCCGACTATCCGCTGTATTGGCTGTGGAAGAACCATACTGGACATGACGTTCGCCTCGGAGTTTTTAATACGGAAGATACACAATTGGCGAGTGTTAGAGGACTACTCAGCCAGTGATCACCAGTACATTCTGTTTGAGATTCGTGACGTTGTCTCCCAATGTTCGTGCTCTCAACCGTCTACAATTGGGTGGGACATAGGAAGAATGGACGCCGAGAGGCTCGTCGAGATGCTCACGGCAGTGCCCCTCTGCAGGGTGATTCGCTATAGCCTCTGCCCTTTGGACCGTGTTCACCATCTCTGTAATCGCATTAATGGTGGAGGGTCTTACTCCAAAGTCGTACTGCCGAGGAAATAGGCCCCCAGCACCATGAATCGCGTCAGTAAGTCTTCCCTTGGTGAGTTTCTTTATGTTTTCTCAGCAGTGTTTAGTACATACAAACAGGCGGTATGCAGACAGCTATATGTGAACTTACTGAGCAGCAAGTCAGGATACTTCAGTTGGAACTGCATGTGGGATAGAGCGCTTCTCTTTGATTTCAATGACAGGATTCCCTCACCCAGGTCCGGCTGTGTGAACAGTGGGCACTTGATTGCTGTTTCACCGTGGACAGCGTCAACACAGACGAGATGGGCGAGGAAAAGTGCCCGCACTATCTCGTTCATCTTTTCTGCTTCATGTATGCAAGGCTTCTGTAGGGCACCAAACTTCCGCTTGTAGCCAAGGCCCCACGGATCCTTGTTCATATTGTCCAGTAGATGTTGCAAGCAGTGAGCATAGCTTTTGTTAATTCATTTGCGAAGGTATTTCCTTGGCCGACTTTTATGCTGCTACCCGGTTGCATGCCTCGTCACGGTTTCGTGCCCGTTCAGCCTCACGCTAAAGATTGAGATACTCCCTTCGCTGTTCAGCGATTTCAGTCGACCAGTAGTACAGTGGTGGCTTGGATTGCCGTACCGGGGCTTTCGACGGGGCATAGAAGCACTGTAAGTATACTGGATGGCGGTCATAATTGAGTTCCGAATATCTTGAGCTGCCAGTTCTTCTGTCCCCTGTCTCCCTGCAGCGGAGATTCTGTTGTGAGCACCTCGATGAACCTCTCGATGTCCATCTCTCTGCTATGCCACGCAATTGTAGAAGTTCGAGAGTTCGGACGACAGGAGACATCACTGATCTCAAGCGGAATATACTGGCGATCACTGGCTGGGTAGCCCTCTAATACCTTCTAATTGTGAAGCCTCCATAGTAAGGACTCCGAGGAAAATGTCACGTCCGGTATGGTGCCTTCATAGCCAATACGGTGGAAAGGCGGCGTATTTCTGGAGTTTGGCAGGACGAGTGATATCTTTGTTGCATTTATAGGATTCGTTTTGCCCACGGGTCTATTAAATGCGTGCGATTGCTTCAGGGTTGAAGTCTCCCCCAACAAGCAGTTGCCATCTTCGTTCGAGGCAGCGCCCCCCAAATCATTAAGCATGGATTGGAAAGATGATACCGGTTCGTCAATGTCTCCAGTGAGGCTACAGTTCCGCTTTTATCGAAGACCTTCTTTTTTGCAGCACAGAATGCTTCTTCACTGCCGGTCTCGGGTTCGAATTCGACCAGCATGTGGTCTGACCGGGTTGGTCGTACTGCTAAGTGTCCTAGTGTTGAATTTTTGGCTGAATTGTAACGATGTAAAATTCGCTTTTTTGGCAGCTTTATTATCTCAAAAATCGCCAATGACATCTCGACCGGACGTTACATTTAGTTTCCTTGAAAACGACTGAAGCTACCAAGATGAAATTTTTTGAACAGCTTTAAGGCAATGGCGTCTTCAAAGATTTTGCAAAAAAAATATGTTGCTCTTAAGAGGGTCCTCGCCATAGATTTTTCAGATAAAGGTAATCATTCAGAGTTATTGCTGGCGTGATACCTGTTGCTCTCCTTGCTAGATAGCGCTGCGCTACTTACCTGTGTCGAAACGTAGATGCGAGGGAGATGGTTGCCCGCGAAGAGAGATAGCACTGACTCAACGATTGACAGCAGTCTTGGGTAAATTGCACGAAGGGAAGGTAGACTGCGAGCCTCATCCCTGATGTAAGATTGTGGCATGGTGAAATTGACTTCTATCTGACCCAGCTTTTGAGCGGTCATGGGTGTTTTCAGTCTTACCTGCACAAGATAAGTAAGGCACGGTCCCCCGATTGTCGGTTTTCCCCAGGTGAGGAAGACAATGCCTGCCACATATTTTTTGCGTGCACAAAATGGGACAGGCTGCGAAGAGCCCTCTGCGGGAAGATAGGATAGCTCACCCTAGATAATATAGTCGCAGTAATGCTCTAATTGGTTCACAAATGGAACCAAGTGGCCCACCTTACTTGTGCAGTCCTAAAAAATAAAAGGGACTCACAGCAGCCAGGGCGTTGGGACTGGGAACTCCCCTCCTGCTAGAAAAAGTATCCCCAGCTTGAAGGCGCCTTACGGTGTAACGAAATGAGACCTAGCCCAAAGTAGTATGTCAACGGTTCTAGGCTTGGTTATCGGGTTGACAGACGAGGTGTTTAGTGGGTAGTCCAGTCGCCTTCTTGCGAGCATGGGAGCTCCACACTCTGTGCGTAATGACATTGAACTTCCAACCACAAAAAAAAGTAATCATTGTGAATATCATATGCGACCTAGTCCAATTTGAACCGTGAAGAGAATCTTATTTCTTGACCGTAACGGTATTTGAGAAGGTGATATGGTCAGTACCACGCTTGGCCGTGTCATTACACTGTGCGACAGTGAATTTAGGGCGGTCAATGATTCCACTTCAGGGTGAAAGCATTAGACCACCATAGAAAAACCCCCAAAGGGTTTGACATTGTTAGGTCAAAATTTTTTTATCACCTTTTAAAGTTGTTACTCATCAATCGAGGTCTTGGATTTCCATTTCATTAGTTTTAGGGTCATAACTCTTGCAATATTGATTATATGGTATCACAGTCTTCAACAATATTTTAGAAGGTACTTATATAGAGCATTTTTATTCAGATATAAATGCAGAAAAATTAAGTTGAGCGTGTTTAATCAGATAAAATATTGGAAAAATTGCCTTTTTTCTCCATTTGGCCAATATTTTCTAGCAATAACTCTTTAATAACTACAAATTTCTGCAGTAAAAAGAAAAAAAATCAATTTAAAATCAAGCCGAATGTTCTTGATCAAAAATTAATGATAACTTAAAACTTTTATTTGTAAAAATTTTTACTTTTCATTGAGTTTTATAATTTTTGATTGGCATTATGTATTTTATTCAATTTAATATAATTTTCGTCATTAAAAATATATCTTTTTACATAGAATCTTAGTCCTATTTGTTGTTGATAGTCCGAACACATCATTGCCAATATCATCATCATCATCACTGTCTGAATCTTCTCCTTCGTTAACATGATTTTTGTTCTCAAAAACATGCTTACTCCACTGGCATATTTCTGCAAGAATCGCAGAGGGAGACCTTTTTCCTCTGTACCTGTAAGTTTTTAATTTAATAAAATATACGGTGAAAAACAAAATTCAAATGGAATAGCGATTTGGTGATAACGTTCACCTTGTTCATTTGATTCGGTGGCTAATTATCTGCTAAAACAGTCCAAATGATGATGCAAGCAGTGAATTTTTAAAGACATTTGCACTCTAATTTTAGAGAAAGCTGATAACATTTTGCTGAGCGAAACTGCATAGCTGTTGGAACGATGTTTCCCTAATAAGCCCTCAATGACTTCTTTCAAAGCGTTCCAAGCCTCGGATTCAAAACTAGTTAAAGTTGTGTTGAACGCATCCCTTTTCATCAGTATGTCGGGCTCATTAAGTACGCCTGAAATGAAAAAAAAAATTACTATTGCTTTGAAATATTATCAACATGAGTCTAAAAGTTTTATTTACCGTGTTTTAAACCGACTTACCATTTTTAAGGTTGGAATTGCTAAGTTTCGGGAAAATCAAGCTCAGACAAGGGGAAACTTCATCTCTTTTGGCAACAGTTTTGACAAAACTCTTTACAATTCCAAGTTTAATGTGTAGTGGCGGGAGTGAAATCTTTTCTTTTGACATCAAACGTTGACGGATTATGTTGGCCATTTGAAGTTGGCTATGTTCTCTGTTTCTCCAATTATGGAACGAATATTGGTCTCCAGTGCAACAACTATCTTAATCGCACATAAAGCACTTATGTCTGATATAACCACTTTAAAGGCCAGATAACATTGCTACCGCCATATTCAAATTAGTTTCTAGTCCTTTATATGTCTCTTAAGTATCGGTGCTGTATGCGATTGGAACAAATGGTTTGGTATTGGCCTGATGCAGCAATACGGCTTTCAACCTATGTTTTGAAGTGTCAATAACCAGGTGCCAAAAGATTTTCTCCTCTCAAAAATGAGACTAGTTCTTGTGACTTACGTTGTGATCATTCCAATTTGGCCACTATAGAATCAAGTCGATTTTGATCATTCAAAATTGGCTGATTTGATGATAATTCAGGTGCAAACAGTGGATCATTACCGCTATCATCTGTTTGGGCAACCGTTGGAGCAGTCGTTTTAGATAAAAATATTGGTACTGGAATTTCAAAGAATGTGGCAACGGTTTTTGAGCGCTTGGAATAGAAATACACTTAAACTATACTCTTTCCCTATTTCTCAACGCAGAAGTGTTTTACATACAAGAGTAGCAATTCACTGCATCGTGATCGCCACCAGAATTAGCCCAAATCATCGGACTGCCAAATGGCATGGACGCGTCTTCCACTCCTCTAATCCATGAAACGATTGTAGAAGCTTTTACACACAATATTTGGTACCCAACTCTCGTTCACTATAACACTTTGGTTGAAATATAACTTGTATGTTCGACCAAAGTCTCCACTAATATTTCCTTTTTTCACTTTTCGGCCCATATTTGCCACAAACATAACAGAAGCTATTCAGTCCGGATTACAAATATTCACATTTGAAAAATTTAGAAAACAACTTTTTAAAAACGAAACACTTCTTTTTTAACCAATTAATTAAAGTTAACAAACTCTTCCTCTCAATTTCTTGTAGAATAATGTATAATATCATACAGACACCTTCCTAGTGTGAAACTAACAAAAACTTCTTACCATCGCTCTTAAGCCTATTAAAGTGCAAACTTACAAGATCACTAATGATCACTAGGATTATACTTGTAAAACCATCAATCTATCTCCTAATTGCTACTCATGAGCTATGCCACAATCCTTTACAGAGCCCATCATAAACATATTAGATAAGTTTTATGATTGGGAAAGTACCCTGTTGCATTTTATAACCGACAGAATTCTTTTCACGGATCCTTAAAAATAAATTTTATGGTACAGAAAAGTTACTTTTTGTCCGAAAAAGGACCATAGCTACGTACCTTCGAGAAAAATTCTAGGAACTCTGGAAAAACCTGAAAATTGGTAAAATGTCAATGAAAAGTACATATTTTACAAATAAAAATTTTAAGTTCTCATTAGTTTTTGATGAGAATTATTTTTGTTTGTTGCTAAATAATTTTTTTTTTTTCGTTTTTCCACTGTAAGAGTTATTGTTGGGACATGTTGACAAAATGGAGGGAAAAGGCAATTTTCCTCATATTTCATCTGATTAGACACGCCCAACTTAATTGTTCCGCATTGATATCTGAATAAAAATTCTTTATCTAAGTCTCTTCTAAAATATTGTCGAAGGTTGTGTTACCAGATAATCAATATTGTAAGAGCTCTGGCCCTAAAACTGATGAAATGAAAATCCAAGACTTCGGCTGATCAGTAAAACCTTTAAGAGGCGATAAAAAAAAATGTTGACCTGACAACGTCAAACCCTTTGGGGGTTTTACTATACTGGTCTAGCACTTTCACCCTGAAGTGGAATCATTGACCCTCCAGACAACGACCCTGAAATTGTCGCACAGTGTTTTCATCTGATTTTTCAGTCACGATTTGTTACGATTTGTTCTTAGTATTATTATTTTTACCCAAAGTTAAGACTATTTGACGCCAGACTTTATAACATTATGTATGCATTATAAGTTTGTTTATTTTCAACACTCAGTTGGGCAGCGACTGAGTTTTGTTGAAGTAACTGAAGCTTGAATTACTCAATCGTTTTAAAAACAGATATGATTTAGATTGATACATTTTTAAATATCGGTATTTTGATATACATATGTATCAATATTTTATCAAAAGTTTTTTGTATTTCGAACGTCTTCAGTATAAACTTTCTGAAGTTAATAAAATTAATATTTTACAGGACCAGCAGTCGAATTGTACGGGCAAGTTGCAACGCACAACAAGCTTAATACAATTTTGCATTGAAGCGCTTAAGGAAACAGATAGCGCAGCCTTTTTACAAGTACGATTTGCACTAATAATTATAATTCTAGAATGATAACCTCTGATGAATGAATCGTTTCAGGTAGGATCAATGCTAATTAATAGAGTAACCAATACAGACGTGACGTGGCATCAAGAAGTGACGAACGCTGCACCAAGGGTCTCACCAATTATAGATCTAACTCTCGATGACGCCTCCATCATTCGAGCTATAGATAATCTGAATTTTATACAAATGCGGCGTAAGTAGTATTTCACCTTTGCTTTTCAGCACGGCAACTATTCCCGCTAGAGAAGCTATTTCATGCTTGCCTGCTTTGAATTTCATCTAAACATTATTGCATCGACTAGCATTTTTGAACTGTTATCTCCTCTGCTATATCTAAATCAAATCGGGCATATTATTAACACATCTAAATTTCATCAAAGAGAAATTTCCCTCATTGATACTATTCACCTGCACAGATTCACAGGAATCGCACCCCAGCATTATCTATTATTTCCATTGTCAGAAAATGTTAATTCCATCAAAATATTCATTCCCCTTGACAATCGCTCATTGATTTCACAAAGTTATTATAATCTTTTTTCTTATAATCTACAGCTGCTAGGGAAGGAGACGAAAGAATACCCGCAGGTGAGAAGATTAATTTAGGATTGACATCTCGCTTCGAACGAAAAAGGAAGAAGAATTTTCACCGACTCCACTTTTTGTATTCCATTTTCGTGTCGTGTCGTGGTAAACGTTTTTTTGCGGTCTACCCACATCAAATCATTTCGTCTTTTCTTATTTTTCCATATTTCTTTTAAGTTGGGTCGACCTAGACGACGACTGTTGAAAGCTATCTGTAAAATTTTCTTATCCTTTTCCAATGTTTCGCCTTTCTTGTTGATTTATGTTATTTACCGTCCGTCAGTTTTTTTGCGTTGCGAGGCTGAGTTTCTGGAATTGAAAAATTTGAATATTTACCCCGCTAGTGAGAGGGAGACTAACAATTTTTCTAATAATTTCCTTTCACTTTAATACAGCTCCCTCGGCTCCCACCATAATTCCAGAGAATTGCTCGGCGGAAAATAACTCAGTGACTGTCGCTTGGAAGGCTCCCAGTCATTCTTTCGTGGAAGGATACGTTTTGGAGCTTGACGATGGCAGTGGGAGTGAATTTCGGGTAAGTGAGATATTATGATTATTAACATGGTAGCCATAATTCTAAGTACCGTATTTATGCTCCTGAAGCGTCGGTTGATATGTGGTTGAGGTATGTGGAAATTCAGCGAATTGCCATTTGAAAACTAGAATCAGATTTGCAGGCGTGTTTCACTTTAAACCACATTGCCGAGGAATATCGATTTCAAGAATGTGTGTTCACACTAAACTAAATCATACATAATATGTCAATGCTGGGGTTTGGTTCATTCTTAGGGACATTTAAATGGTCGGTTTTCTTGTTCTGCGTAAAACTTTTCATTTCAAATCATAAGAGTGATGGAAAGAGTAAAAGAAATGGTGGGAATTCTTTCAGACGCATTTGATGCATTCTTAAAATCATTTTTTATTTTTTGTGAATAGATTATAATACTGTCGCGTGTTCTGGTTCGCGGCCAATAATTTTAATGTTCCGGGAAAGTGAAAACGCAATTTCTTTTAAATTAAGTTAAGAGTTTATTTATTTACTGAAAAAAGGCACACTCACTATTTTAACTATTTCACAATTTTAATTAGAATCTAACTTTCACTTGTCAATTAAATTTCTATCGCAATTGTCTAATAAAATCACTTCACACTCAAACAATCAATATCGCCTGTACTTCGCGTATCGCAGTTTTCTATCGCAGTCGTAATGAATGATCGCCCCATTCATTCAGCTCGCCTTTATATAGGGTCTCTAATCATTCAACTCAGTTCTCGTACATTGGTGAATTAGCGGGAACATTCGAGCAGCGTAATGAATGGGCAGTGACTCACTTTCAGATGTTGATAATGCTTGGTGGGTTCTCGTGGTTTCGAGTAAATTCATTTGTTGATGTTCTTAATGGTTGTGAAAACAATTGCGACAGTAGCTCGCAGAATTTTTTGTACATGTAACAATACTTTTAAGATCGATTTCAACGGCTTCCAGTACATTCAGCTCCCCTGATGCTCAAACTGTTTTTCTCGATTTTAAAAGTTGTATTAAGCTCTTTCGTTTGATACCCCACATGGCTACTCTTGAAAATTGAAAGCTCCAGTTAAAGTCTTCTTCTTTGATATGGCCGAAAAATTCATTAAATCATCATTTTTGTCCTTCACACAAAATTTGATGATTGTAGCTTGTATCGTTTCTGGATGGATGGACGGATGGACAGATAAATATACATAGATAGGATCAAATAATATAGATTTACATAGTTGTAAAATTTTAAGAAGCCTAATGGTACCGGTTCTATTTTATGGGGGAAAACGTAAAATTTACAAATCATACTATTATTGCCAAAGTGGAGTGAATTTTAATTTCTGAGGTATTCGTTGCCCTTCTTCTCAAAAACGTGGTTTGTTCAGATCTTTCGGTTCAACCGTGTCCACTCGCGAGGGTGGGACACACATTTTTCGTATATTTTGCCTCTTCCTGGACTCCTTGATGCACCAAGCGACTGTTTGCGGTAAAATCTAAAAGTGCTGATCAAGATCTTTAATAAGATATCCCATTCGACTGCCTTTGGTAAGAAAATTGTTTAAGGGCTACTTCGTCATAAGGAAGGATATTCCTTAAAATTTTTTGAAATGTTTGATAAAATCTAAGCTTTTGGGATTTGTAGCTTTAGTTTCTGAGGAAACTTGTATGACGAACAGACAGACGGACAGTGAAGAAACTAGTAGGTCTTTGCAAAATTCATTTTTGCCTTTGCTGTGACACTAGAGCACCTTTCGGGCCTTCGCTTAGGGATATTCAGAGCATCTCATTATCTTGATCAAATGTATCGGCACTCGAGGACGTGATATGGTTAGTACTACGTTCTACCCAGCTGCGACACGTTCTGATTTTAAGACAGTACATATAACTGAACGGGTTAGTAGTCAGTCCCAAGAATCACTCGTAACAAATCTCGTTATCACCAACAGGACTGGAAGTAGGGATTCGGCTAACGCGACGAGTATTCTAACCACGACATTATGAATACTCAAAATTCGTTTTAACAAAGCTGTGAAAATGGATGAGCAATACGTATATGCATATAATAAAGGGTAGAGCGCTACATTAATACATTTGGAGTAGAGGCATGATACTACGGTATCATAGGACTTAGTATATAAGCTTATGCTTCCATGATATCTCAGCACAATTTTATCAATTTTTGAGCCCATGAAATCTTGATGCTAACCTACTAGTTTTGTGTCCCATCTGCCTAAAAAAAATCAGAGAAACAGCATAGAGTATAATACACACCATGGAAGATCCTCTGCGAAATCGAGCAAGGTGCAATATCAGACATCCCAATCAAAATTACCCGTACACAGAGACAGAGGCAACATTTCACATTGTCCGTTACATATACAGATGCTGAAAGCTGGCATTTGGCATTTGTGAACAAAGCTCCTGGAATAGACGAGATACCGGCAGCATTGCTCCGAATTGCGGGAACATAATCTCTTCCGGTTGCTATGTATAATACGTGGAGAGGAACGATCTTGCGCACTCTACCACTCTTTAACATTGACTGACACTTGCCAACTTTTATCACTAGACATCACTCTATACGTCTCGTTTCGATGAAACGCTAGTCAAGCTGAAAGAAAAACGTTCATTCAATAGCATCTGGCGACTCACAGATCAATTACTCAATATCATAAAGACCACAATCAAGCAGAACTATTTTAGGTTCAATAACAACATATACATTGCCAAAGACAGTTTGGGTATGGGACATCCAGTGGCCTCAATAATGTCAGAAATATTATTACAACCATTAGAAAAAGTGTTTATACCCAAAACTGTAAAAAGATTCATGGCATATTTTACATACACTGTTTCATCGTGGTGTGCTCACCTCTTTGAGAGATAACGCGGTCCGGAAACTTTTCCCGTAAAAGATCACTGGTTTCGTTGCTTTTGTGGCACTTAGCGCCATCTTGTTGAAAGTAAACGTTGTCCAGATCAATACCATCCCATTCCGGCCATAAAAAATCATTAATCGTCTCTCGATAGCGCAATCCATTCACCGTAACTGTTGCTTCTGCCTCATTTTCGAAAAAGTAACGTCCAATGACTCCGCCGGACCATAAACCTCATCAACAAGTCACACGTTGAGGATAGAGAGGCTTTTCATCAATAACTCTTGGGTTTTCCGAGGCTCAGATGCGACAATTTTGCTTGTTGACGAAGCCACCGAGGTGGAAATGGGCCTCATCACTCAAAAATTTTTCGATGGAATTCCGGATCATTCATCAATCAGCAAAGACACGACATTGTTGATGATGGACCGGCTTGAGTTCTTGTATTAACTGACCTTTTTAAGCCTTAAGACCCAAATCTTTATGCAAAATATGGTGTTATGACGTTTGACGAATGCCTAATTCCAAAGAACGATAAGGAATGGACAAACCTGGGTTTTTTTCAACACTTTCGGCTACAGCAGCAATATTCTTGGCTGTTCTTGAGTGACATGCACGGGTTTTATTCTTCACATCACTAAGTTGTCCCAACAGCTCGAAACTTTCCACCAATTTCTGTATTGCAGTCCGACAAGGTCCTTCACGAAGACCCAAAAATGTTCGAATTTTACGAACCGTCTCTGCCAAATTTTCACCATTTTTATAGTGAATTTTAATAATTTCAATGCGTTGTTGAAGGGTGTATCGTTCCATTTTTATTAACGGCGTAGTTTCTACTTGTCAAATGTTAAAAAATGATCACATCTACCGCAATAGCGGGCTATTCAAAATAACACCTCTTATTGGAAAACCCTGTATATATATATATATATATATATATATATATATATATATATATATATATATATATATCTATATATCTATATATCTATATATATATATATATATATATATATATATATATATATATATATATATATATATATATATCTATATATCTATATATATATATATATATATATATATATATATATATATATATATATATATATATATATATATATATATATATATATATATAGGGTGATTCATTTATAAGGTTTGGTTTTTACTCTCAAATAAAAAGCATAAAGTGGAATTCTAGACTGATGTTGGCTTCCAAAGCGACTTCGTGTAACCCCAAAGAAAATAATGTAAAGATGTGATATCACACGATCTAGGCGGCCAATTTACTGGTCCAAAACGTGAAATCAGGTTCCCGACAAAATGATTTCTCGATAAGTCCATTGTTTCTCTCGCTGTATGCGTGGCGCACGAAAAAAATTTCCTACAGAACGCTGATTTTTTTAATACAACGGAACAATTTGGGTACGTTGTTGTGGTATAAGTATTTGCATGATAAATTGTCAAACAATACTCAATAAATAAAAATTACATTAGAGTTTGACAGGGGTCACGCTTGATCTGTCAAAAAAGCCTATTCAAAATCAAGCCTCCTACTGAATGCCCCCATAAATATATTGTATACATATATAGTGTCGCGTGTTATGGTTCGCGGCCAATAATTTTAATGTTCCGGGAAAGTGAAAACGCAATGTCTTGTTAATTAATTTAAAAGAGTTTATTTACTAAAAATGCACAATTATTAATTTTTAACTATTTCACCAAATTTTACTTTCACTTGTATAACAATTTTTATTTCTACTGTCTATTACTTCACAATCAATATCGCTCTTAATTCGCACTCCACACTATCGCAGTTTTTACTATCACGGTTGTAATGAATCCCCCCATTCATTCAGCTCGCCGTTATGTAGGGTCTCTAGTCATTCAATCCATTACACTTACATTGGCGAATTACCTAGAATATTCGAGCAGCTTAATGAATGGGCAGCGACGTCACTTTCAGATGTTCATCACGCTTGGTTGGTTTTCGAGTACATTCGTTTGTTGATGTTCTTAATGGTTATGGAAACAATTGCGACAGTAGCTCGTAGAATTATTTGTACATGTAACAATAGTATATTTTGTGTTTTAAAGGAAAAAAAATGTTTGACTACCGTGAAGAATTTGAAGTGATGTCACGTAAACCAGGGAAAGAAATTCTACGGGATCGTGGCATATGGTAGTATAATTGATTGTTGCTAACAATAAGAATTTTATGGCTAAAATTTAAGACTTAATGCGTGGGCATACTATCTTTATACAATATGCTACAGTTATTGCAGTTTAAAATGATATACCACATCAAGCAAACCAGAAAATTATTATGAAAATACAAGCAAAATTGATTGGTGGTTCGATTTCAAAGCTACCAGTTAAGGAATTGGATTATCCTTCTCCGTTCTCATGTTATCGTGATGTCATGATCCCAAAATTGAACAGGTAGTGAGCTATTGGGCAAATTCCTTGAGAGTAATTCACTTATTGCGGACATATATATATATATATATATATATATATATATATATATATATATATATATATATATATATATATATATATATATATATACATATATATATATACGAGAGCTGTTCAGAAAGTAACATACGTTTTAGTCTGGCGTGGCGTGGGTAGGATTAGCGCTGTCATCTTGGCATTAGAGTGTTCCTTCACTCAGTTTACAACCAGCCGCGGTAGCATGTATATCAACCTCGTACTTTGTATACAGTAGAGTGTTAAAATGAGTGCTGTAATTGAAAACCCGGCCAGCGGTGAAATGCGAGCTGTGATAAGGTTTTTGTTGGCGTAAACACTCAATAGAATTAAGGCGCGTGATACAAGCATCAGGTCAAACTTAGCAAAAAAGTTTTGTTTCTCCACAACAACGCTCGCCCAGACACGGCCAATCGTACGTAATTGCTCATGAATGGTTTTCGATGAGAAGTTTTCACGCAACCACCGTACAGCCCGGATTTAGCAGCGAGCGACTACCACCTGTTCCCAGCGATGAAGACGTGAGTCGGCACGCAACGCATTTACATTGACCGTGAACTGCATGCTGGTTAAAATAAGTGGTATAACTTGCAGGCAGCAGATTTCTACCGAGAGGGTTTTGAAAAGCTTGTACCACGTTAGCCTAAGAGTTTACCTCGAAAATGCAGAAAATAGTATTTTCTCTTTGTTTATTTTTTGTTTCAGAACTTATGTGACTTTCTGGACAAACTTCATATATAAATACGATGTAACGAAATTTGTTGTAATTTTTCATCGATTTTCACCAAATTTTCAGGAAATTGAAAATTCTAAACTCAATATTTTTAGTTAGCATTTTCAATGTAAATCGAATATTATTTTGACCAGAATAAAACTCTGATTGGACGAGATGTGGTACAGAGGTTGATGAGGCTCTAAAAAGATATTTTTAAAATAATCCAAAATTAAACGCTTAAACTCAAAATTGCGTCCAACAAAGTTTAAAAGGTAAGTGAAATTCGCTATTTTAGTGACATTAGTTGTGTATTGAATATATTTCCATGAAATTCTTTGAAATGGCTTACATTGGAAGTATTTATGCAACAGAACATTTTTCTTAAATAGTATTTGTCTTTCACAGTGGCGGCTAATTAAATTATCATTTGCTTTTGAAATCAAGGGCACATACAAGAAATTTGCCTTCCCGGCTACTAGTGCCAAGCGCCAATATGTTTAACCGCAATAGGTTTTGTCTTTCACTAACATCTAAATATTCGTTGAGTAGTTTTGAGGCTCTTTCCTTCACATCCTTCTTTTTCGTACAACCACAGCCCCTTTCGGGTCTTCGCTTCCTGCAACAAGCGCCTCCAACCGTGAGCAGCGATGAACTCTCGTCATTGACCGAGTTAGACCAGCGGATCCTCGGTTTCACCACTGGTCTCCGCCCTTCAGTTCTCCCAAAAAATACCTTTTTGGGTATCCATTGTTTGCCCCATACGATTCAGCTTTCACAGTCTTGCAATTGTTGACACCTCCGCCTCGTCCAAAATTTCATGCAGCTCATAGTTGTATAGAATTCGCCATTGGTCCCCATCTAGTTTCGCTTCAATTATCCGCCTCATAGGACCCTTCGCTCTAAGCTGCCCAATATATTTGTGGGTGCTTAGGTTAGGGTCCATGTTGCACACTCATCGCATAACACAGGTCTTAGGAGAGATTTGTATACTTGGAGGTTTGGTTTTCTGCGTGTACGAGTATGTATTTCAAGGGATGCATAATCGAAAACATCACATTGTAAAAGGTATGTCTCCGGAGTTCACATTGTACTACCGTGCTACTCGTATAACATGATTATCAATAATGCATAGTAATTTCGAAAAACGTCTGGGTAGCTTGAGAGATAAATGGCTAAATATGTATCGAATTTGAAAGGGCTTTTTTGAACAAGTTTTATAGCGCACTTATGAGGGATTATATCATGAAGCGTGTTCTCAAGTTGTTCCAGGGTTCCTTGTAAAATTAAGCAATGGAAATTTGAAAGCCTATTCTAAACCTGATTAGTTGGATATCGGAATATAAAAACCTGCTAATCTTAGCAGAGTTTCTCGTGATTTTTGAAGTACTGTGAAATGGTCTGTATCGTTCGCTATCAACGTAATATTAATACTAGCGTAAAGCCAAAGCCGTGCTGCTATGTTTCGATTTCATCATTTCAAATAAGCCTTCGAACTCGATACCTGAAGTATTAATTTATCGATAATGTAATCAAACTGGTATGATTTGCGAAGAGTGTCTGCCAAATGCCCACCAAGATTAATATTGTACTGTTGTTTATTTTCTTTCAACCCATTTTTAAGGCTTTGTAAAACTGCTTTTACAAAGACTTATGGTACAAGTTTTGCGTCCTGTCTGTCCACCTACCCGCCCCCAAGTCACAGCAAGTTTTCTGGGAAATTATAAAAGCTACATAGTTCAAACTTTGTGGGAAAGTTAGAAGCGGTAGATCTCAGACGTTTATGTTCTATCAAAATTTTTAAAGGGGGTCCCGCCTTATACTGAAGTTACCCCATAAAATTTTCTATCAAAAGTATTCGAGCGGGAAATCATATGAACGGTCTTGATTAGAATTTTCAAAATCTGTAATAAAACAGTCAATTTGACCATCAAGGGATAGATAGGGAGGCAAAAAGTACGAACAATTTGTGGTAGATTTGTATGAGTACAAGGGCAGTGAATACCTCAGAAATTAAGATTAACGCAAATTTATTAGTAATAGTATGATCTGTCAATTTTAAGTTTTATTGCATAAAACCGAAACGGTGCCCTTAAACTTCTTTAAATTTCATAATTACGCACGCTCTTCTAGAAGCAATGGATTTATAATTCAACCCATTGATTCTTGTCATCAAGAAAGTTTTTGTAAACCCTAAGATGGTTATCAACCCTTGCTGATGTGAGCACTCTCCTGTTTACTCGACTTCTTAACCTTCTTAATATCTTTGAAGCTGAGTTCACTTTATTTTTCATGCATATGAGCCTGATGAACTTTCATTATTATGAAATCTTAAATTTCTAATGTCCTCACCATCTTGGATCGTTCTGAACCATTTCAGACATTCACTAAATTTTGCTCATAATAATAATAAACCTTGATATATTCTATATCCTATATCAGGGAAAAGGTTTACAAAAATAAAGCAATCAAAAAACATAAATCCTAAGGTTTCATGAAAGTGCATTTGAGGACACTCAAGCATTGCAGAAAAAAAACATCCCAAGTGATTGGGTTTTTTTGCTTCTCCTCACAAATTGCATTTGAATTGAGAATTTCACTCCCTTCTGCGTCAGTTTCCCGTGACACTTCTCATTCGATTCAACCGCTTGTTTTTCCTACGTGCTCCTAAACCATAAATCGATACAATCCAGAGCTGCGGGATAGAAATTGTGTATACTTATCCTAATTGGATATAAATTGAAAACACTCTGTGCTAGGGTGCATTCATCTCGTTTTGTAGTGCTGATGAAATATTCGTTAGTGAACCATTAGGGGTAACCGACAGCCAAAATGTCAGTATTGTCAAATTTAAATGACATAATTGTCAACCAGACCGCAGTCAGTTCAAATAGACCTAACAAAGTTTTCATATCCTTTAAGAATCGACGAAGCTATTATAGTGTTCATAAGAACACTAAAATAATTTACTCATAGCCACTTGTAATTTTGATTTATTTGGACAAATTTTGGAGAATGTTTGAATTATTTTCTGGTGTTTGTATTAATTCAAAAAATTCTTCCGTAGTCGTGACCGGCCTCACCAGCTCTGCGTATGTGCGTGACGGTAGTTTGCTGCTATCATCAATTTCAGAAATTAGCATGAAAACAGTGGCCTCTTGAAAGGAGATTAAAAAGGGTCAAAACGACCACTATAATTGCGTTCTCAGCATTAAGAGGTACGATATCAGGTTAGGTCCAAAACTTTGGCATCACTTCTTGTGATCAGTCTTTTGAGTTAAGAAGGCACAAATGTCTTGAACTCAAAATTCATCAAACTTTGTTAATGATTTAAGTTTTCTACAACAAAATAGCATAAGCACCCTTAACAGAAGTGAAATTTAACACTCGCGCAATCAACTGTAAGGTTTTCGTTAAAAGTTTCAATAAATATAACTTCTAACTGAGATTTCAGCCATTTAAATGTATTCTATTAACACACCTAGCTATTCTATGGTAGCGGTTGGCTAAATATTGTGTAACAACACAGTGTTGGTGTGTTCTTTTCAGAAATTTCAATAAAATGCACTTCCAATGACATCAGCAACATTCCAACAAAATGACGGCTGCTTAAGATGTTACAATGCTGGTTTTTAATATCTGATTCTTAAATGTACCTACCATAGAATTGTTTTTTAAGTTTGATCAAATTTCTGGATTTCATGGGTTGAGTGTGAAACCCATCTAACTGGAGCATACTCCACTCGGATTGTTCTTCCAATATTCTTTCAATCATATTTTGGATAAAAATGAGCTATAAATTATTTTATTTCATGTCATGAAACCTATGACATGAAGTTTCTGGTTTTTACATCTAACCCTGTGGTTCTCTGTCTGGGGTGAAAATGAAAGTTAAGGAGTGTAAATTTCATTCAAACTTTATGTTTGGCTTTTATGGATTCGATAAAATGCTAATAAGAAGACCATCGGATTTTAAACCGGCTGTATATTTTATGATCAGGCTATTTCTTCCAGAGTTCTGGACTCATATTTATGGTTTTGTATTTCCACTTTTGAAATTATACTTCCATAAAGCAAATGAGTTTAGGTATTCGTTCGCAGTCTTTGGATATGGACTGATATGTCCGTATCCTTTGTCTCTTTGCCTGTGGCGGGATGAAATTTTCAGGTACTCCTTTTATTTTGGCATATTTTATCAATTTGGAGAGTCTTTCCATATCGTATAAATCTCATTGCGAAATTGGTATACTCGGAACTTGCATACATTATGCCGAGTTTTACCGAAAAATTTTATATATATATATATATATATATATATATATATATATATATATATATATACATATGTATATATATATAATATATATATATATATATATATATATATATATATATATATATATATATATATTTATATATATAAATATATAAACATATGAATATATATAATATATATATATATATATATATATATATATATATATATATATATATATATATATATATAAAATATATATATATATATATTATATATATATATGTATATATATATATATATATATATATATATATATATATATAT